>JBAKBP010007216.1:0-102108 GCA_037953745.1 Lithodes maja | reverse complement strand
ACCCTACTTCACCTAACATTGCCTTGTATAGCATTAACTTGACATTATATAACTTTAATGTGTTACCCTATCAGATCTCCTTATCAATTATATTACTATTTAAAGTATATATATACTGTCATCTTATAGGAAAGAATAATCAGGGAAACATATAATAACCAAAGATATAAAAACACATTTTTCTCATGTAATGCATAAAACAAAATAAATCAAATGTATATACATACATTGACATTAATATTTACAGAATATCATGGAATATAATATTATATGGATGGCTGAAATATACATTTACAGAGTTTGCATATACATGATATTACTTTCGTCACACTCCATACAAACAAAACACAAATATTTATCCCTTTTTAAAATTGTGATGAAAGGGGAGAAGCACCATTATTATCATACTAAAAGGCTTCCTTTAGGGATATATTTCTACTAATAATATCCATTTCATACCAGACTTAAGCAAAAGCCAGATGGAGGATGATGGGAGTTTCGTTTATAAATAATTTCAAAAACAATATTTTAGGGGTGATAATATAGTTAAGGGATTTAGATGTGTGAATAATATAATGGTTTGTAGTTGTATCCTCAACCAAAATCTCTGGCAGTGCTGTTACTCTCAGGTTAGGTCCATAATTAATTCAATATAATGTGTATTTATTTGTATCATTATAACCCTTACCATTGTTACCGGGTGTAGTGTTTGTGGTGGTTGTTAGTGGTGGTATTGTGGACACCAAGCTGCTAGTTATACAGTACAGTATAATACTCACCTGTTACCGGGTGTAGTGTTAGTGGTGGTTGTTAGTGGTGGTATTGTGGACACCAAGCTGCTAGTTATACAGTACAGTATAATACTCACCTGTTACCGGGTGTAGTGTTTGTGGTGGTTGTTAGTGGTGGTATTGTGGACACCAAGCTGCTAGTTATACAGTACAGTATAATACTCACCTGTTACCGGGTGTAGTGTTAGTGGTGGTATTGTGGACACCAAGCTGCTAGTTATACAGTACAGTATAATACTCACCTGTTACCGGGTGTAGTGTTAGTGGTGGTATTGTGGACACCAAGCTGCTAGTTATACAGTACAGTATAATACTCACCTGTTACCGGGTGTAGTGTTTGTGGTGGTTGTTAGTGGTGGTATTGTGGACACCAAGCTGCTAGTTATACAGTACAGTATAATACTCACCTGTTACCGGGTGTAGTGTTTGTGGTGGTTGTTAGTGGTGGTATTGTGGACACCAAGCTGCTAGTTATACAGTACAGTATAATACTCACCTGTTACCGGGTGTAGTGTTTGTGGTGGTTGTTAGTGGTGGTATTGTGGACACCAAGCTGCTAGTTATACAGTACAGTATAATACTCACCTGTTACCGGGTGTAGTGTTTGTGGTGGTTGTTAGTGGTGGTATTGTGGACACCAAGCTGCTAGTTATACAGTACAGTATAATACTCACCTGTTACCGGGTGTAGTGTTTGTGGTGGTTGTTAGTGGTGGTATTGTGGACACCAAGCTGCTAGTTATACAGTACAGTATAATACTCACCTGTTACCGGGTGTAGTGTTTGTGGTGGTTGTTAGTGGTGGTATTGTGGACACCAAGCTGCTAGTTATACAGTACAGTATAATACTCACCTGTTACCGGGTGTAGTGTTTGTGGTGGTTGTTAGTGGTGGTATTGTGGACACCAAGCTGCTAGTTATACAGTACAGTATAATACTCACCTGTTACCGGGTGTAGTGTTTGTGGTGGTTGTTAGTGGTGGTATTGTGGACACCAAGCTGCTAGTTATACAGTACAGTATAATACTCACCTGTTACCGGGTGTAGTGTTTGTGGTGGTATTGTGGACACCAAGCTGCTAGTTATACAGTACAGTATAATACTCACCTGTTACCGGGTGTAGTGTTAGTGGTGGTATTGTGGACACCAAGCTGCTAGTTATACAGTACAGTATAATACTCACCTGTTACCGGGTGTAGTGTTAGTGGTGGTTGTTAGTGGTGGTATTGTGGACACCAAGCTGCTAGTTATACAGTACAGTATAATACTCACCTGTTACCGGGTGTAGTGTTTGTGGTGGTTGTTAGTGGTGGTATTGTGGACACCAAGCTGCTAGTTATACAGTACAGTATAATACTCACCTGTTACCGGGTGTAGTGTTTGTGGTGGTTGTTAGTGGTGGTATTGTGGACACCAAGCTGCTAGTTATACAGTACAGTATAATACTCACCTGTTACCGGGTGTAGTGTTTGTGGTGGTTGTTAGTGGTGGTATTGTGGACACCAAGCTGCTAGTTATACAGTACAGTATAATACTCACCTGTTACCGGGTGTAGTGTTAGTGGTGGTTGTTAGTGGTGGTATTGTGGACACCAAGCTGCTAGTTATACAGTACAGTATAATACTCACCTGTTACCGGGTGTAGTGTTAGTGGTGGTTGTTAGTGGTGGTATTGTGGACACCAAGCTGCTAGTTATACAGTACAGTATAATACTCACCTGTTACCGGGTGTAGTGTTTGTGGTGGTTGTTAGTGGTGGTATTGTGGACACCAAGCTGCTAGTTATACAGTACAGTATAATACTCACCTGTTACCGGGTGTAGTGTTTGTGGTGGTTGTTAGTGGTGGTATTGTGGACACCAAGCTGCTAGTTATACAGTACAGTATAATACTCACCTGTTACCGGGTGTAGTGTTTGTGGTGGTTGTTAGTGGTGGTATTGTGGACACCAAGCTGCTAGTTATACAGTACAGTATAATACTCACCTGTTACCGGGTGTAGTGTTTGTGGTGGTTGTTAGTGGTGGTATTGTGGACACCAAGCTGCTAGTTATACAGTACAGTATAATACTCACCTGTTACCGGGTGTAGTGTTAGTGGTGGTATGGTGGACACCAAGCTGCTAGTTATACAGTACAGTATAATACTCACCTGTTACCGGGTGTAGTGTTTGTGGTGGTTGTTAGTGGTGGTATTGTGGACACCAAGCTGCTAGTTATACAGTACAGTATAATACTCACCTGTTACCGGGTGTAGTGTTTGTGGTGGTTGTTAGTGGTGGTATTGTGGACACCAAGCTGCTAGTTATACAGTACAGTATAATACTCACCTGTTACCGGGTGTAGTGTTTGTGGTGGTTGTTAGTGGTGGTATTGTGGACACCAAGCTGCTAGTTATACAGTACAGTATAATACTCACCTGTTACCGGGTGTAGTGTTTGTGGTGGTTGTTAGTGGTGGTATTGTGGACACCAAGCTGCTAGTTATACAGTACAGTATAATACTCACCTGTCACCGGGTGTAGTGTTAGTGGTGGTATTGTGGACACCAAGCTGCTAGTTATACAGTACAGTATAATACTCACCTGTTACCGGGTGTAGTGTTTGTGGTGGTTGTTAGTGGTGGTATTGTGGACACCAAGCTGCTAGTTATACAGTACAGTATAATACTCACCTGTTACCGGGTGTAGTGTTAGTGGTGGTATTGTGGACACCAAGCTGCTAGTTATACAGTACAGTATAATACTCACCTGTTACCGGGTGTAGTGTTAGTGGTGGTATTGTGGACACCAAACTGCTAGTTATACAGTACAGTATAATACTCACCTGTTACCGGGTGTAGTGTTTGTGGTGGTTGTTAGTGGTGGTATTGTGGACACCAAGCTGCTAGTTATACAGTACAGTATAATACTCACCTGTTACCGGGTGTAGTGTTAGTGGTGGTATTGTGGACACCAAGCTGCTAGTTATACAGTACAGTATAATACTCACCTGTTACCGGGTGTAGTGTTTGTGGTGGTTGTTAGTGGTGGTATTGTGGACACCAAGCTGCTAGTTATACAGTACAGTATAATACTCACCTGTTACCGGGTGTAGTGTTTGTGGTGGTTGTTAGTGGTGGTATTGTGGACACCAAGCTGCTAGTTATACAGTACAGTATAATACTCACCTGTTACCGGGTGTAGTGTTAGTGGTGGTATTGTGGACACCAAGCTGCTAGTTATACAGTACAGTATAATACTCACCTGTTACCGGGTGTAGTGTTTGTGGTGGTTGTTAGTGGTGGTATTGTGGACATCAAGCTGCTAGTTATACAGTACAGTATAATACTCACCTGTTACCGGGTGTAGTGTTTGTGGTGGTTGTTAGTGGTGGTATTGTGGACACCAAGCTGCTAGTTATACAGTACAGTATAATACTCACCTGTTACCGGGTGTAGTGTTTGTGGTGGTATTGTGGACACCAAGCTGCTAGTTATACAGTACAGTATAATACTCACCTGTTACCGGGTGTAGTGTTTGTGGTGGTTGTTAGTGGTGGTATTGTGGACACCAAGCTGCTAGTTATACAGTACAGTATAATACTCACCTGTTACCGGGTGTAGTGTTAGTGGTGGTATTGTGGACACCAAGCTGCTAGTTATACAGTACAGTATAATACTCACCTGTTACCGGGTGTAGTGTTAGTGGTGGTATTGTGGACACCAAGCTGCTAGTTATACAGTACAGTATAATACTCACCTGTTACCGGGTGTAGTGTTAGTGGTGGTTGTTAGTGGTGGTATTGTGGACACCAAGCTGCTAGTTATACAGTACAGTATAATACTCACCTGTTACCGAGTGTAGTGTTAGTGGTGGTTGTTAGTGGTGGTATTGTGGACACCAAGCTGCTAGTTATACAGTACAGTATAATACTCACCTGTTACCAGGTGTAGTGTTTGTGGTGGTTGTTAGTGGTGGTATTGTGGACACCAAGCTGCTAGTTATACAGTACAGTATAATACTCACCTGTTACCGGGTGTAGTGTTTGTGGTGGTTGTTAGTGGTGGTATTGTGGACACCAAGCTGCTAGTTATACAGTACAGTATAATACTCACCTGTTACCGGGTGTAGTGTTTGTGGTGGTTGTTAGTGGTGGTATTGTGGACACCAAGCTGCTAGTTATACAGTACAGTATAATACTCACCTGTTACCGGGTGTAGTGTTTGTGGTGGTTGTTAGTGGTGGTATTGTGGACACCAAGCTGCTAGTTATACAGTACAGTATAATACTCACCTGTTACCGGGTGTAGTGTTAGTGGTGGTATTGTGGACACCAAGCTGCTAGTTATACAGTACAGTATAATACTCACCTGTTACCGGGTGTAGTGTTTGTGGTGGTTGTTAGTGGTGGTATTGTGGACACCAAGCTGCTAGTTATACAGTACAGTATAATACTCACCTGTTACCGGGTGTAGTGTTTGTGGTGGTTGTTAGTGGTGGTATTGTGGACACCAAGCTGCTAGTTATACAGTACAGTATAATACTCACCTGTTACCGGGTGTAGTGTTAGTGGTGGTATTGTGGACACCAAGCTGCTAGTTATACAGTACAGTATAATACTCACCTGTTACCGGGTGTAGTGTTTGTGGTGGTTGTTAGTGGTGGTATTGTGGACACCAAGCTGCTAGTTATACAGTACAGTATAATACTCACCTGTTACCGGGTGTAGTGTTAGTGGTGGTATTGTGGACACCAAGCTGCTAGTTATACAGTACAGTATAATACTCACCTGTTACCGGGTGTAGTGTTTGTGGTGGTTGTTAGTGGTGGTATTGTGGACACCAAGCTGCTAGTTATACAGTACAGTATAATACTCACCTGTTACCGGGTGTAGTGTTTGTGGTGGTTGTTAGTGGTGGTATTGTGGATACCTAGCTGCTAGTTATACAGTACAGTATAATACTCACCATGGGAAGAGGATTGGATTTGTTTAGTAGGGAAGAATGGTAGAGATTGGGAGTTGAATCAGTTGCTGTTTGCTGATGACACAGCATTGGTGGCGGATTCCTAGGAGAATATCTAGGAGGGTCGACAAGCAGGAGTGGAGGTATGGAATTGGAGGTAAAGCCGAGAGTGTGTGAAGGAAGGAAGGTTTTTGGAGAAAGGGTTAATAAACACTTGGGTAAAGGCAGTGATTAAAAATAGTCTTGTATCATGCAGCTCCACCACCTCCTTCCTCTACAGCACTCTCTTGTATTGCCACTATATTTGATTCACACTGGCGTTGACAGCTCCTTAAACCCACTCCGCTACTCTGACGGACGAAGTGGGCAGGAGATTGTGGTTTGAAGTGGAGCTTCTGGATGCATGGATACAACTGACGATACGACCCCCGTTGCTAACCTCGTTGCTTCTATTGACTATGTGGACTACCACAGTGGTGCCCTCTACCCACTACAATCTTCATCACATAAGTGAAAAACCCACAATTATATTTTGTTTTGAACTTTACGAAAACTCCTTGTCTTTGAAACGAAGCTTTACTTTTCCACCTTGCTTTAATGCTTCTTATTGACGATACCTTAACCCAATTAAACTAGATTCATATAAGATAACTGTTCATCACACTTCCAAAATGTATATGACACTTTCCTTCCGAACATACCGTATGTGTATTTTTAAAAAATGGGTCTATTGAAAAGGCTTTACACCAAGTCAAATACATGTTTGACCAATTTGTACCATTTTAAAAGGATTACCATCAATGTATTAAGGGTCATAATATTTTTAGAGTTCCAGATTCTATTACTATAGCTACTTTGCTCTCTCTCTCTCTTTATCTTGAATTCATAATAACCATATTTTACATAATATTATCTTTCTCCTTCCCACCTGTCTTCGTTTAGTGTTCTTTTCTTTCATGCAGGTTCCAGTGTAGTCTCTCTCCCTTGATCATTTTCGTGTTAGCATTGTTTGTTTTTTGTCTAAAATAATGCTTTGATAGTTTAGTATATATATATTTCATATTTACTTATGTTTTGTTTTGTTGTTATCATCATCAACATTCTTGCTATTTTTGGCATTGGTGTTATTGTTGGCGTTGTTCATTTTAGATGTGTAATCTTATCCATATATTATCATAGTTCATATTTCTTATTCATAATTTGTATATAAACAGTCGTATATATGCCTGTATTATTCTTCAAACGTATGGAATGTATTTGTATCAATAAACGGTTACCAAATGATTTACTAATTATCAACTAATATATAAATTGTCGCAAAGGTTCTGGCTTCAGAAACCTAACTTCTATTGGATTTATACATTTAAATATAATTTATTATGCAGATAATTGGATTTTATGATGTTTTGCATAATTATATTATATAGCACTCAATTATGTCCACTGTAAATCTAATGTTAATGGACATATGCTAGATGTTAGTGGAATGTAACCACAAAACTAACACATACCAAATCAAACATTATTGTTATCTTTGGTTATGTGTCTATTACTCCCGTATATATTAAATATTATGATGTCTGGCATAAACACCCACCACACACGTTTGTCGTTATAGTATGACTAGCTATCGTTCATTAAGAGATATATGTTTACGCTACTGCTGCGACGGTGCCACATCTGACAGGAGCTATTTTTAGGAGAAAGGGACTTTCAGAGGTAAATATACCAACTGTACAGGGGAATTGAGAACAGTTACCTTAATCTTACAATCAGTTCATTCGCCGAGTTATGTATACAGTGTTCTTATAATGATAATTGTATGTTAGGAATGACCTGACCATATTTAATTAATAATATATTCAAAGTTATACCTTGCTATCTCAATAATATCAATATATACTAAAGACTATCTATAAGTACGCCAGATTTCTGAATTCTATCCACTTTAAAATTAGAAAGGGTTGGAGCAAACGGACTGTTCCACAAATATTTACTACTATAGTATGTCGAACTGGTAGAAATAACAGGTCAATTATTACTCGCCTATTTTTTGAGTTAGGCATGGTTCACACATTCATGAGTGTGAGACCGAGTTACCACGAGTGTTAACTCGTGGTAACTTGGGCAAAAATGAGCCGAGTGAGCAAATTTTCACGAGTCAACATGAGGCACCACGAGTGCACTAGAGTCCACTAAGAGTCACAACGAGTCAACACAAGTGGGCCGTGAGTGACCTGCGAGTGGTTGAAAATGTGAATGTTAACGGTCATTCTCGGATTAGGAGTAGATACAAGTCACCATGAGTAAGACACGAGTCACTACGAGTGCGACAAGAGTTACTGCGAGTATGACATAAGTCACTGAGAGTTGTAAGATTGTATTGAGAGTATGCCGGGAATGACTCCCATTGTCAATCTATCTATCTATTGCCTGACGCCGTGATCCCCGAAGGGGTGGCCACGAACGAAACGCCCCCATACACCTCAGTGCCCAGTCAATCGACGCCCCTCCTCCCCAACCAGCACTGCCTCCACCTATATACTTCTTCATTCCATCCTTCCACCTCTCTTTCGGTTTACCTCTCCCTCTCTGTCCTTCCACCTCGCTCTCGTACACCCTCTTAGCCATTCTTTCGCTTTCCAAACGTTCCATATTGTGCCTCTGGCATATACTGTATATGCAGTGTCCTATGTCCTCCCATTCCATACCTACTGTTATGCGACAATGTAATCCAGCACGATTTAGAAATATGTTCTTATAAGCCCTATGAAGGTCTCTCAGAACGTGATACTGCTCGACAGGAGCATAACTAGCATTGATATAAATATTTCATAGTTCACTCAATCTTCACCAAAGACAATGAATACACCAATTAGGAACACAAGTTTTATTTCTTATATAGCTAGGGTACAGAGCACAGAACCATCCGGATCTTAGTTATACAACTCTAAGTCCAATGGTAAACTTTGTGACTAAGATAAGTTGAGAATATCTCTACTCATTCATAATTCAGGGTGTCACAACATAACATCAAATTGAAATGGCAATAATTCATAATATAAATCATAAATGGCAATGACAATATATATAAATAATAAACTATTCAAAGAGAGGTTCAGATACAATAATAGTTGTTGTTGTTGTTGTTCCCCAAGCTGCCTGGCCGAACAGCCCCAAGGTCCCGAGCAAGGTCAAGGCCCTAACCGAGCGCCCCCACAGAACCCTCCCTGCCGACCACAATAAAGCCTGGGTGACCGAAGCCACTCCATGGCGGGGAGCTGAGGAGGGTGCGGAAACGCCCGGGAAACCAAAGCCCCATCCAGGACCCTGTGCCCCTCAGCAATTATGAAGAGAAAGTTGAGGGGCAAAGGAAAAATGTGACGCTTTGGCTTCCAATCTTGGTAGATTGGGAGGTCAATCCACGGAAAAGACGCCGTCACTTGAGATCTAGAAAATATATAAGTAAAAGGAACAGTCAGAGTTAGCTTTGGGTATGGCAGAGATCGCTCAGTTCTCACTCTGATAGACCAGCCCATCACCATATGACTAGAACCCAATCCTCTTAGCATCAGCTAGGAAAGGCCCTAGAAAGCCGCCTTTGGCGGGGGGATAGCTCCCCTATTTCAACCCCTTTCGGGGTTGGGCACCCGCCATATTTATAATAGTAAATAAGCTTGATGCGACCTTGGATACTGAGAGTGAAGCGCGGTTGAGTTAGTGTGAGGTATCAGCCGCGCAGGTAAACATCGAAGATACCGCGCCTAGGGGTTTAGGTCAAGTGTACTGAGAGGGCGGATAAATAAACAAACTGAATATGGAACTATACGGCTAGAATGTAGATATACAAATTTGACTTTAATCCTACCTGTAGGGAAAGATCAATTGGATTTAGATTACAATATCAGAATGGTGAATAAATAGACACCAAGTATATGAAAACTGTGACGCTTCTGCATAGTAGCCACGTGCAGGCGTGCGTGCGCGTCGGCTGCGCAGCCGTTTAGAAACCGGCTGGCGGCAGCTGGCCGGCCGGCTTTTCATTAGTATATATCCTACGACAATGTAACTAATGTCTGGGATATTCTTATGTTGTTTCACAGCTTGTAGCTGCCCTTATTCTTAACCAACGCATCTTAGTATATTTTATTCTCGATAGTTGATTGTTTCATTATAATATATAAGATGTAAGTTTATTGAGAGTGGGAGGAGACGAGCGGGAGAGAGAGACCGGCTGGGGGACGTTGCTTCGCGCGGAGAGTCTAGCTTGGGACGAGCCTGATGTGCCACATGCATTTGTTCGCAACGTTAGGCTTAGTTTCGACTCACGCACGGGGTAGACGATTTTGACCTGGCAACTGTGTTGAGTGTTGCCAAGCCTGGGATGTATTCTGCATGCCTAGGGTGGGGTCCAGACAGATTCAAGACTCAGAGCTCACCTCACTGTCGTACCCTTCGGACCCCCTTGATATCTATCCCTCTCAACCCCACTTAGAAACTTTCTCTCTTACTTTGTATACCTTCTTTCCACTACTTCACCAATCTATTTAATTATCCCATACCCTTGATAGACCTTATATCTATTATTGTATTAACGACGAGCTCTCAGATAATTAGATAGGATTTTGGGGCTTATGCAGAGACGTAATTGTTAATGAGACCTAGGAAGCTTTTTTGTTGTCTCATATTTGGTGGTTTCATGCTTGCTAGTGTGTTCTTGTGTCAGGTTAGCAGGGGCTAGACCGGAGGGGGGGGGCTTTTTGCGATCCTTTAAGTAAAGTCTGCTGGTGCGAGTCCTGTGGACCCACACGACTTAACTAGGATACCCGTGGGAGTCTGGGGGCATTTTCTTGTCTGTGTCCCTGTGTGTCTAGTGTTGTGTTGTGTGAGGGCCCTTGCCTAGTCCACTCAGCACTGCGCTAGCACGTCTTGCTTTTGTTTTAGGGTCGCCAGGAGAGAGTCAGATACTTGGGATCTGAGTCTCTCAAGAGAGCACCCTTTCAATTAGAGTAATTTGGCGCACAGACTTGGGAACGTCCCTAGGCTAGAGCAGGTGGCTCAGCCCGGGTATCTGAAGCCTATATCCTTCCGGCTAGACCTCTACCACCTGGCAGATTAACAGCTAGGGGTTTATTATTTCTGCATGCTTGTTATTGTGCCACAGTTTACCGTTTTTGTGAGCATTGTGAGTCAGGGTGGGGCTTAGAGACTCTGTCCGAGCAGGCTTGCCTGACTAAGAGTGAGAAGCACACCTGTATGTGGTTATGTTGTGAGTTGCTGCCTTTATTTAATTATACCTATGCCATTATACACTGTATGGCCTATCACTAGTATTTATTCCTGCTTATGAGTTAAGAGTTCTCTAAATCCGTAACGTATTTTCTTTGCTAAGCATCAGAACCTACAGTAGCCGCATGCAGTTTAGAACCCTGCATCTTGTCTACCGGTACGATGTTTTGAGGACTGTTTGCTTTCACCTTCTTTCACGCAGGGGTGATTAGTTGTATTAATTAACGTAACGTTAAATGTACTTTCTTCTAGTTTGTTATTAAATTGTTTCTGCAATTTAATTCCGTTATCTATCTTTTCCTTGAAGCTTTAAGTCAACTTAATTGTGTGATCTTTTATATAGCCTGCTTGACTATCAACAGTCTATAGTGCGTGCACCCTGTAACCGAGTCATAGGATACCTTGTTGTCCAGGCAGGACTCTTGACGGTTTAGGGTGGTTTGTTGCCTGGGTTTATAGATAAGGGTTGGATCTAGCGTTTTCCGTTGTTGCTTGTTGCCGCATACCTAGTCCAATAGAAAGAGCCCAGTGTTTATATATCCCAGGACGTAACAAATGGCGACCTTGCATAGGATTTACTGAACAGAGGAATATAGTGGTCATTTGTTTTGAGATTCCTTATGATTAGAGGAATACAGTGGACATAGAGTTTTTTTTGGGAGCAACCAATATAACACATTAAAGACTTTAAATAACATTAGTATATACATACTTGCATAGGAGATAAGGCACATTCTATAACCGTGATAATTACTGCAGTACACAAACATGTCTAATATATCAGAACACAGTGATGGGTCAGGTCACGATACAGGCTCGGAGGGAGAAAGACCTGTGGAGTGGCTAGTCGATAGCGAGGAGGGTGCTAGAAGATTTTTAGAGGTGCCCCTTACCGCTGCCAGGGTGTTGAAGCTGAATAAGTATGGCTTAAAGTGTGTGGCAGGTCTTCAGGGTCACCAGGGTTTAAGTGGCATGAGGAAAGATCAGCTGAGGACTTTGATATTGGGTTTAGAAGGGAGAGACCTGGGTGGAGAGGCGACTGGGGGCCCCGGTACCCAGCCCCCCCTCCACTCTACCCCCGTATCAAACATCAGGGTGCCTGAATTTAGTACATACCCCCAAGTTGATGGTCAATGGCAGCGTGGAAATCAATCACAGGGATTAAATGCATCTTCCCCTCCTCAAGGGTTGACTCCAGATTTGTTGTTTCGGCTTGAGATGGCCAAGGTTGAGGCTGCCAAGAGACAGGCTAGTGTGCAGGCTGAGGTTGCTAGAGCTCAGGTTGAGGCTGCCGAGAGACAGGCTAGTGTGCAGGCTGAGGCTGCAGAGAGAACAGCTATACAAGAAGCTGAAATGCAGGCAGAGTCTACTAGGTATCGGGCTGACAGGGAGCTGGAGAGATCTCGAGTGGAGGTAACAGGGCGAAATATTGGGGGAGGTAACAGACATCGGGACCAATCATTGTCGCACCTGCTTAAACTAGTTCCTGTGTTCGATGAATTATGTGTGACTGAATTTTTTGTGCAATTTGAGAAGAAGTGTCAGGAACACCAGTGGCCTCAGGAAAAGTGGGCAGCATTAGTTTCATCAAGACTCCTAGGAAAGGGGCTAAAAGCGTATGATGCACTACCTTTAGAGTCCTGTGTAGTTTATGATGAGCTAAAGAAGGCTGTGCTACGGGCCTATGAGTTACAACCAGAAACTTACCGCTTGAAGTTTCGGGGTGTTACGAAGGGCAAGGATAGTACCTTCCTAGAACATGCCCGGGACTTGTCTGATGCACTACGACATTGGCTGCATTCTGAGAGGGCAGCTACTTTTGAGGAGTTGAGTGAGCTGGTTCTCTTGGAGCAGTTCTTTAAGTGCACAGGCGGGGACTTAACATTACATATAAAGGAAAAAATCCTAGAACTCTCCAGGAGGCAGCAGAAATGGCTGACCGCCGACTGTCATTAATTCGAGGGTGCGGAGCAGCAGCTAGGAGTGAGTCGGGTGCAAAGGATCGTACCCCTCCCCCTCCCAAGAATTTTGATACACATAAATACAGAAAACCATCTAGCACTGACAATAAAACTGAACATAAACCAAATACCGTCCCGTATAAGAAGTCTAATGGTACCTCCCACTCCCAAGGGAAACCAAAGAGTAAAGAGTGCTTTGCATGTCACAAGGAGGGTCACTTTGCAAATGCTTGTCCGAACAAGCCACCAAACAAGGTTGTGTCATTGGCCCGCAGCATAGGGGTGTCGCCTATATCTTCTGAGTTTGCCAAGGGTTGTTCGTCAGAGGTTGGGACACAGGCTGTGTTCAAGAGTCCGGAAGGCTCGAACCCTGTCCGCGACATCTTTGGGGGTCATAGAGGGCATGGTTTTGTGAGGTGGGCTGGCGAAAGGTGAGGAGTTAAGCTATTGCGTGATATGGGGGCTTCTCAGACCTTGTTAAAGAACTTTACTGGTAGGCCGATTAACGCTGCTCGGGTGGTGGTAGTTCAGGGGATCAATGCTACGAAGTCCTACCCGCTGGTGCGGATGGAGCTGGAGGTGGATGGTGTGGCGAAGGAGCTGGATGTGGGAATTGTAGAGAACTTGCCTGTTGGGGGCGTCGATCTCCTCCTCGGCAACGACTTTGCGGTGCCTGCTTCAAAGGTTTCACCCTTGGTCGTTGCCGAGAAGGCGGCCGACGTTAGTAGGGAGGAACAGGAGTGGGTTGAGAAGTGTAGCGTACAAACTATGGCGTGTGTTGTGACGCGTTCTCAGACATCCGGAGCCTTGCAGCCACCACCTCAGTCTATCAAACCGCGGAGGAAAGGTCACAAGAAAACGGGAAGTGTTGGTCAATTGGAGAGTTTTGAGCCGGCAGTGTTTCTTGGTGACTCATTATTGGCACCTATGTTAGAGTCCGGAGAGGCCCCGGGGCCTGTCACCACTGGTGCAGGTGCAGGGCAGGACGAGACTCTGCGACAGCATCGTTATGCGCAGCATGAGGAAAGGATGGCTCAGCGGGACATCGGAGGTGGAAATAAATTATTTAAGGTGAACTTGGATAATCTCGCACCTGCTGATATATGTTCCTTGCAGCTGGAAGATCCTGAAGTCAGTGCGTGTGGTAATGGTGCTGTCGAACTGGAGAGCAATGGGGATGCGCAGCCTGGTGATTTTTTCTTGTCCGAGGGGATCTTGTATCGGAGACATCAGGATCCCAAGAAAAAGTGGGATGGCGGGTCAGGATTAGTGGACCAGTTAGTAGTACCGAGGGTGTGCCGTGAGAGCTTATTGAGATTAGCTCATGATGTGCCTTTGGCAGGGCACCTGGGGGCACGTAAGACGGAGGCAGCTTTGAGCAAGCTTTTCTGGTGGCCTGGGCTAAAGGCGAGTGTCGTGTTATGGGTGTCACAGTGTCACACTTGTCAAGTTGTTGGGAAACCCAATCAGGTCATCCCGAGAGCCCCGTTACAACCCATCCCTGTCATTGGGCCGCCCTTCAGCAAAGTAGTTATCGATATGGTTGGCCCATTGCCCCCCAGTAGTGCCGGCAATAAATTTGTACTAACTGTAATGGATGTAGCAACACGGTATCCAGATGCTTACCCCATGCGCAACGGGATGGCTAAGACTGTTGTCAAAAACCTACTTGTCTATTTCTCTCGTTATGGCTACCCTCAGGAGATCCAGTCTGATCAGGGATCCAATTTTACTTCTGCTCTGTTTAAGCAGACCATGCAGCAACATGGGATAGTGTCTGTGGTGTCATCTGCCTACCATACCGAGAGTCAGGGAGTTTTGGAAAGGTGGCACTCGACTCTCAAGAGTATGTTGCGGTGTTATTGCATGGAAAATGAGAAGGACTGGGATCTAGGTCTCCCATACGTTTTATTTGCTGCGAGAGAAGTACCTGGGGAGAGCTTGGGATTTAGCCCGAACGAGTTGGTTTTTGGACACAGGGTCAGGGGGCCCCTCCACATAGTCAAGGAGATCTGGGAGGGAGTCACAAAGCCATGCTCGCTTCTAAAGTATGTAGTTGAAAGCCGTGAGAGAATGCTAAAGAGCTTGGAGGTAGCAGGTCAGAACCTTAAGAGTTCACAAGCTCAGATGAAGGACAGATACGACCAGAAGGTGAAGCTGAGGGAGTTTGAAGTAGATAAGGAGGTACTGATACTACTGCCTCTGGTGGGACACCCCTTGTCTGCCAAGTATTCTGGTCCGTATCGAGTTGTAAGGAAGGTTTCTGATCTCGACTATTTAGTAGCTACTCCTGATCGTAAGAAAAAGAACCAACTTTGCCATGTAAATCTGATGAAAGAGTATGTGAGGCGCCCCTCCGAGCCTCTCACTGTCCCGGTGTTGATCTGCAGCGATCGTGGTGGAGAAGGAAGAAGGGACAGTCAAGCCGCGGGGGAGGATAATTGGGATTGTCATGTTTCCGCGGATCAGTGGGCGGGGAATTCTAGACAAGTGGCTCACGAGTTGATATTGCACCTGCCAGAGCAACAGCGTGTAGCTGTGCAGCACTTGTTTGATTCAAACCCAGCTGTTTTCGCGGAGCATCCTGGCCTTACTACTCAAGCGGTGCACGATGTCGATGTTGGGGACCACCCACCCTTTAAATCAGTGCCATACCGTGTTCCCCCTATTAAATTACCAGCACTTAGGGAAGAGCTGGATTATATGCTGAAACGTGGGCTGATTTCTGAGGGTGCAGTAAGGTGGACTTCCCCAGTCACACTGCAGCCCAAACCAGATGGCAAGGTGCGGTTTTGTATAGATTTCCGCAGGTTGAATGGTTTAACCCGCACAAATGCCTACCCTCTCCCTCGCGTGGACGACAGTGTGGATAAGATAGGAAAAGCCAAGTTCCTCACTAAGATAGACCTTGTTAAGGGTTATTGGCAAGTGCCCTTGTCTGAGCGAGGGCGAGAGGTGTGTGGGTTTGTGGTGGACGGTGCCACATATCGTTGCCATGTTATGCCATACGGGCTGAAAAATGCCCCTGCAACGTTTCAGAAAATAATGAACGACATTGTAGCCGACATTCCCAACTGTACGGTGTACCTAGATGATGTCATAATATACGACGAGGATTTTAACAGTCACTGTGCTCACATCGGACAGCTTTTTAATAAACTGAATGAAGCAGGTTTGGTGGTAAACCTGGGTAAGTGCGATTTTGTCAAAGCCACAGTTTTGTACCTGGGGTTCGAGGTGGGGATGGGTCAGGTGTGCCCTTCACAGACAAAGATCAAAGCCATCGATCAGTTTCCCCAGCCTATGACTAAGAAATAAATCATGCGGTTTCTAGGTATGATAGGCTATTATCGTCGCTTCATCAAAGGCTATTCGACTGTACTTGCACCTTTAACTGACTTATTATCTAAGGACAAGAAGTTCCGGTGGTCTCCTGAGTGTGCAGAGGCGTTTTCCTTGGTGAAACACCTGTTATGTACCCACCCCATACTCAGGGCCCCGGACTTCAGCAGACCTTTTCAGCTGGCGACTGATGCCAGTGGCGTAGGGGCTGGGGCTGTCTTGTTACAGACAGATGATGAAGGTATCGAACATCCAGTGAGTTTTTACAGTAAAAAATTCAATAGTGCACAAAGGAATTACTCTGTAATTGAAAAAGAACTCCTGGCGATAGTGCTGGCGCTCAGGCACTTCGATGTATATGTTCCTGCTTTCGGACCAGTCGTAGTGGTTTATACCGATCATCACCCTCTGAAATTCTTGAATCAGTTTCATAACCGGAATATGAGGCTGACCAGGTGGTCACTCATGCTTCAGGAGTATAATCTAGACATACGCCATATTGCCGGTTCTGATAACGTGATAGCGGATTGTCTATCAAGGGTGGATGATGTTGGTTAGACTGCCACAGGATTGAGGGTTGAGTGTGGAGGAAAATAGGCTGTCACTGTAGTTCAGCCGAAAAAAACAAATTAAAAAAGCAAAAACCTTATAAAAACTCTTTATTTTTTATAACGTGTAGAATTTTGTATAAGATGTTGTAGCAGTATCTAAGTTGAATATTTTCGCTTATTGTCGCTAAGTTAATTGAACTTGCTCGGTGGAGCGCAACAGTCTATATTTTTTGTATATATAGTGCCTTGTGTTGCAACAGTGTGTGGTACTATGAGAAGCTTTCTGTTAGATATGAAGAACTTAGTCAAGGGTCTTATATCTTGGGGGAGGTGTGACGCTTCTGCATAGTAGCCATTTGCGGGCGTGCGCGCGCGTCGGCTGCCCAGCCGTTTAGAAACCGGCTGGCGGCAGCCGGCCGGCTGGCTTTTCCTTAGTATATATCCTACGACAATGTAACTAATGTCTGGGATATTCTTATGTTGTTTCACAGCTTGTAGCTGCCCATATTCTTAACCAACGCATCTTAGTATATTTTATTCTCGATAGTTGATTGTTTCATTATAATATATAAGATGTAAGTTTAGTGAGAGTGGGAGGAGACGAGCGGGAGAGAGAGACCGGCTGGGGGACGTTGCTTCGCGCGGAGAGTCTAGCTTGGGACGAGCCTGATGTGCCACATGCATTTGTTCGCAACGTTAGGCTTAGTTTCGACTCACGCACGGGGTAGACGATTTTGACCCGGCAACTGTGTTGAGTGTTGCCAAGCCTGGGATGTATTCTGCATGCCTAGGGTGGGGTCCAGACAGATTCAAGACTCAGAGCTCACCTCACTGTCGTACCCTTCGGACCCCCTTGATATCTATCCCTCTCAACCCCACTTAGAAACTTTCTCTCTTACTTTGTATACCTTCTTTCCACTACTTCACCAATCTATTTAATTATCCCATCCCCTTGATAGACCTTATATCTATTATTGTATTAACGACGAGCTCTCAGATAATTAGATAGGATTTTGGGCCTTATGCAGAGACGTAATTGTTAATGAGACCTAGGAAGCTTTTTTGTTGTCTCATATTTGGTGGTTTCATGCTTGCTAGTGTGTTCTTGTGTCAGGTTAGCAGGGGCTAGACCGGAGGGGGGGCTTTTTGCGATCCTTTAAGTAAAGTCTGCTGGTGCGAGTCCTGTGGACCCGCACGACTTTACTAGGATACCCGTGGGAGTCTGGGGGCATTTTCTTGTCTGTGTCCCTGTGTGTCTAGTGTTGTGTTGTGTGAGGGCCCTTGCCTAGTCCACTCAGCACTGCGCTAGCACGTCTTGCTTTTCTTTTAGGGTCGCCAGGAGAGAGTCAGATACTTGGGATCTGAGTCTCTCAAGAGAGCACCCTTTCAATTAGAGTAATTTGGCGCACAGACTTGGGAACGTCCCTAGGCTAGAGCAGGTGTCTCAGCCCGGGTATCCGAAGCCTATATCCTTCCGGCTAGACCTCTGCCACCTGGCAGATTAACAGCTAGGGGTTTATTATTTCTGCATGCTTGTTATTGTGCCACAGTTTACCGTTTTTGTGAGCATTGTGAGTCAGGGTGGGGCTTAGAGACTCTGTCCGAGCAGGCTTGCCTGACTAAGAGTGAGAAGCACACCTGTATGTGGTTATGTTGCGAGTTGCTGCCTTTATTTAATTATACCTATGCCATTATACACTGTATGGCCTATCACTAGTATTTATTCCTGCTTATGAGTTAAGAGTTCTCTAAATCCGAAACGTATTTTCTTTGCTAAGCATCAGATCCTACAGTAGCCGCATGCAGTTTAGAACCCCGCATCTTGTCTACCGGTACGATGTTTTGAGGACTGTTTGCTTTCACCTTCTTTCACGCAGGGGTGATTAGTTGTATTAATTAACGTAACGTTAAATGTACTTTCTTCTAGTTTGTTATTAAATTGTTTCTGCAATTTAATTCCGTTATCTATCTTTTCCTTGAAGCTTTAAGTCAACTTAATTGTGTGATCTTTAGCCTGCTTGACTATCAGCAGTCTATAGTGCGTGCACCCTGTAACCGAGTCATAGGATACCTTGTTGTCCAGGCAGGACTCTTGACGGTTTAGGGTGGTTTGTTGCCTGGGTTTATAGATAAGGGTTGGATATAGCGTTTTCCGTTGTTTCTTGTTGCCGCATACCTAGTCCAATAGAAAGAGCCGGTGTTTATATATCCCAGGAAGTAACAAAACTAAAGTTAGCCAAAATCGTGACTAAATATGATAGCACTTCAAGAATTCAATTTCACAGACCATGTAGTGAATACAATTAACCAAATCAGGTTAGAGCACAGAAATTATGAATGGAAAATCACAGAACTGAAAAATAATATAGAGATCACCAACATAGGTGGCGGAACGAATAAATAAATAAAACTGCTCAAATTTAGTATTATAAAGTTAAACTACCTGACTACCACTACAAAAACAAAATATACCAGCTGCTTTTCCGGTGTTTTTGTTGATTGTATTCTTAACCATGAAACTGTTAGTCCAAGCCTCACTGATTGTGGTAGAATGTTAGTGGAAGTTACTTATATAGATAGGCTATAATCCAAACAAATCAATCCAAGTCAAATTACTCCGAGTCTAAATTGAAATTAATCTGAATCTAAGCTAAACTACATCCAACGGTCACTCACATATGTTCAAAGGGTTAATTATATACCCGGATTTAACTCACCAATATCTCCATGTGACAATGAGACAAGGAAAGTGCCGGTTAAGATGGTGGATGGCGGGAGGGTCAAGACTGGCACGAGAGCACAGTACAAGAAAAGAATAACAAATGATTATGATATGGTAATGGACATGAGTAGGAATGCTTAGCTGTCAGTCATGGCGTCGATGAGAGCGTCGTTGAAGTGTTTATGTGGGTATTGCTGGCTGTATATTGTGAATATAGGCACAATAGCACAATTAAATGAAACAGAATATATGTTGATAGGGTGGTATCTTGGGTAGCTCTAAGGTCCCTCGGACCTTGCCGCCTTAGCAAACGCCAGGCGGGAAAACAATCATACCGCGTCTAGGTTGCTTAATACGATAATTTAATGTATACGATAAATTCATATATACTACATAAGACTGTGTCAATATTGCTTAATAGCATATTTTGGCCTTTTATAATCTTAACTTACTTATACCTTGCAATCTTATTATTCACGATCCAACTTCCTACGCCCGTGCACCGCGGAGATGACCGTTAAACTACTTTACCTAACTAAACACGTCACAGAGACGTACGTTAGCACATATATTGCCTATCTCTATCGTATTACCATCTATCTATCTATTGCCTGACGCCATGATCCCGAAGGAGTGGCCACGAACGAACCGTCCCCATGCACCTCTGTCCCCAGTCAGTCGACGCCCCTCCTCCCAACCAGCACCGCCTTCATTCATATACTTCCTCACTCCATCCTTCCACCTCTCCTTCGGTGCACCTCTCCTCTCTGTCCTTCCACCTCTCTCTCGTACACCCTCTTAGTCAATCTCTCACTTTCCATATGTTCCATATGGCCAAACCATCTCAAGTTGTTCCTTTTCACACTTTCCAGCACATCTACCTCCACACCACTCCTCCTTCTTACTTCCTCATTCGTCTGTCTATCCCTCCATGTAACTCCGCACGCACTTCTCAAGTAACTCATTTCCACCGCTCTCACTCTTGGTCTGAGTCTCTTCCCGAACGTCCATGCTTCGCTTCCGTAAGTTAGTGTCGGGATTACCACACTGTCATGCAAGAACTTCTTCACCTCCATACTGACCACCCTATTTCTTGTTACTGCTTTCAACGTTCCTACAAACCTCTTCCCCTGTTGTACCCTCTCCCGCACTTCCTCATCCATAGTCCCATCTTTACTCAACACACTGCCCAGATACTTAAAGGAGCTGACGATCTCCATAGCCTGACCGTTCAACTTCACCTCACACTCTGTGACTTCACCCCTTTCGTATTACACAATACAGATTATTGAGGCAATTACTGGTACCGCCCGTTGAGAGAGAGAGAACGTGTTACACAAAGTTATGCATATACTCAGACCACACAGACCTTGCAGTCCCTACTAGGTGGTCCGCCCTTAATAGTACTAAACTGGGACAGTTTATAGTAGAAGGATAGGACAGCAAATTCGAAGGCGCTCTCTCCATCCTCCGTCTAAAAAGCCAGGGGAGAGAGAGAGAGTAATAGTTGACGGATATAATTATAATGATGATAACTGAAGGCCTGGAGACTGATCCGGAAGGTGTTGTGTTGTTGTTGGACGGTTAGTGTTGTCATTATAATGTAATATTGCAATTGAAACAAATCTTAGCAAGACACTGCACAATATAAAAGCAAACTAACTTAACAAAACCACTATGTGAAAAATAAAGTATTGAAGATTTAGCAAAATAATGTTATGAGAAAAATTAAATCCCACACATGCAAGGGGCACACAATCACATCTATCACATAATTGGTATGCCACTATTATTGTTACTATTGGTGTATTAACTCTGTTGTTTTCTATGTGAGTGAGGGATACAAAAGGCAGAACTGCTAGTGGTGAATGCCTCCCCCAGAGTTGAAAGAGTGACAGGGCCAAAATCAAGGGACGTTTGAGCCAAAATGCCTGGACACATAGAGTTTGAAGCAAGTTAAGTCATAGGAAAAGGGAAAGACTGATTCTGGAACAAAGTTCCAGAGCTCAGCTGTTGAATAGAAGAAAGATTGAGAATAAAGTTACACTCTTAACCCGAAAAAGGGGAGCTATATGTAGTGAACACCCTATAACTGGGCGGCCATATTAGGCTTGATTCCCGCCTAAAATAGTCATTTTACGATAAATATCGTTATTACTTATTCATATGCGCCTATTTTACGTTTAATATGAAGATAGTAACATGTAACAACTATAAAACAAGTGGGAATAGTGTTTGGATGGTGGAAATCGTGAATTATTGCCAACAATTCATTCATGAAATGTGGAGAAGATGCGATATATACCCTCTCTCTTTGAAGCCCAGAGGCAGACTGAAGCCTGTCTCTCTCTCTCTTTCTCTCTCTCTTTCCCCACACATTAGACATGTAAGACCACACGCTGGGACCAGTTTGGAGATATTGGCACGGTAAATGCACCGTTAAACAAGGGAATAAGAGGAAAAATAAGTGATAATTGAATGGGGGTGGGAAGGAGGGGATTTTGACTCATGTGGAGGGGTGATAGGAGGGATGGAGGGTAAATATTTCACTTAAACACAATTTCTTATGTTTTAAGTGCTACTGGGGCCTTTTAAAAGGTTTTTCTTAGGCCTTACCTCTTAAGGGGACCCACCGGTTAATTTAGGCTTAACAAACTCGAAAACCTGAAAATACCAATAGGTGTTTACTCAACAAGAGTCAACATCCCTTCATAAGCCAGTGAAATGTTATTAGTGAAAACCCATTGGAAATCGTTTTTTTTTATGTTTTCCAAACTTTTCCTGTAATTCTAAAAACGTTATATAGCGAACTTTGAAATTAACATGCTCAGTAACTACTGGTCGTACGAGGAGCATACCTATATAAATCGAAAAAGCATAAGCTACTCTACAACCTCCCATACGCTTTATCTTCTACTTTGCCATGTTCCCGCGTAAAATATTGTAAATCTAAAAAACAAAAGTAAAAATGTTCACCTAATGACCTTAGGCTTTCACCTGTTTTTCTCAGAACCTATATTGCCGCACTATCGGATGTTATTCTACAGTTATTATTGGACCTATAGGAATGGTGTATATACCATTGGAAAGGTAATTAAAAACACTAAAAGGCCTATAAAGCCAATTTACTCGAGTAATTTTTTTTGTTCACAATATGTCGTCAAAGTTGTAATTTTCTATAAATATATTCGCCTGAATCCGTAATCACCTAAATCCAACAAATACACAAAATATATAAAATGATTTTTTATAGAAACTACAGATACACCTTTTGTGAGTTGTTTGATCACATCAAACATGTGCTATGGGGATTTCTGTAGGAGTTTATCATTTTCTGCAGTGCTATGATTTTCAAAGTTTTGTTTTACCTAAATTGCAAGAAAAAAGCAACAATTTTTTTTTTTTTTTTTTTTTTTATCTAGTTTTATGGTCATAATTATACACCTGTGCCAAATTTAATTTAAATTGAAAGTAAGACCTGGAAGTTTGTAATTAACCGGTCGGTCCCCTTAAGAGGATCGTCGCCTTTGCCCACCCAAACCTCTTAAGAGTGTTCACGCCAATCCCGGGTTAAAAAAGTATGATGGGTTAATTTGTATGTTGTTGAAGAGTAAGTCATAGTTTTCTGGAAAGGGGTGACAAGTAGACAGATGGAGAAATTGAGTTTTTGAAAGTAACTAGGTTTTCTCTGCCCCAATTAGAGATAGTAGAGGTATCAGAAGATAGGTGTTTTATGGCCTCCTTACGTATGTTTTGGAGTTCCTGCTGTGAATGGTGATGTGGAAGGCTAGTTGAATAGTGTAATGTAGAGTCATCAGCATATGAGTGAATGGAGCTGGAGGTGCAGTTGAGCAGGTCGTTAATGAATAATAGGAATATTATTAGAGATAGGACAGAACCCTGAGGAACACCGGAGTTGATAGGTTGAGGAAGTGAACAGTGGTCGTCCACAACCGCAGCTATGTAACAGCCAAAAAGAAAATTAGAGACAAAGGCACAGATGGAGGCAAACCGTTTGATTGACTAACTTAACTAATGCTGTCTGTACTGAAAGACACATTCATATGATCAGCACAAAAGTGTAATACACCTATGGTCGGAACAACAAACTCCAAAAGTGTAATACACCTATGGTCGGAACAACAAACTCCAAAAGTGTAATACACCTATGGTCGGAACAACAAACTCCAAAAGTGTAATACACCTATGGTCGGAACAACAAACTCCAAAAGTGTAATACACCTATGGTCGGAACAACAAACTCCAAAAGTGTAATACACCTATGGTCGGAACAACAAACTCCAAAAGTGTAATACACCTATGGTCGGAACAACAAACTCCAAAAGTGTAATACACCTATGGTCGGAACAACAAACTCCAAAAGTGTAATACACCTATGGTCGGAACAACAAACTCCAAAAGTGTAATACACCTATGGTCGGAACAACAAACTCCAAAAGTGTAATACACCTATGGTCGGAACAACAAACTCCAAAAGTGTAATACACCTATGGTCGGAACAACAAACTCCAAAAGTGTAATACACCTATGGTCGGAACAACAAACTCCAAAAGTGTAATACACCTATGGTCGGAACAACAAACTCCAAAAGGGAATAGAACCCAGTTGATCAGTTGATATTAGCTAAGCTAGAATCCGATAATTACATTTTATAATACAATAATTTTAAGGATAGGAAATTGTTTGTTATTGACAAATATATTAGCAGGCAATAATACCTTTACCCTTATCATAATACATATAATAATATAATGATAAAGAAGATGGGACACAGGGTATGTTCTGGAACAAATGTCCTCCCGTCTGAAATAATTATTGATCATTCGGGTTGACAATAGTATATAGTATTATAAAGATGGTGATCAGGTAAACACCACAGAGAAGAACATATGTTCATAGTCTTATTATGATGATAATATTGGTGATAATTAGTATTATAAAGATGGTGATCATGTACACACACATAAGGAACAATTGTCAGTCTTATTATTATGATGATAATGTTGATGATCATTACCATGATTATGTTTATTCACTCTGTTCTTCACTGTTTGTTTCCGTTCATTTTGTCGTCTATTTTCAACTATTTTTCCCCTCCTATCCTCTGTTGTATACCCAGCAGGCCTCTCTACCCCCTATTCCCCCGTAACTTCTCCTCCACAGTATCCACCGTTCTGAAAACAGCTCTGCCAGAATTGTCCCTGAAAATACTGCATACAACGTGTTTTCAGCTCGCTTCTCTTCTCATTCTCTTGCTAGTTGTCGTTTGATCTCTCTCTCTCTCTCTCTCTCTCTCTCTCTCTCTCTCTCTCTCTCTCTCTCTCTCTCTCTCTCTCTCTCTCACACACACATACATGTGTAATCACTTACATTCACACCCACACAAACACACACCCTGTATACTACGTACACACATTAGCTTAATACATCTCACACGTGCATAGAAACAAACATATATATTTGTAAATCATTATATGTACCGAACATACATGTGTTCATTGTCTCGTGTATAAAAAACATCATCCACTATCCCCCCAAACAATTATACAAGTCCATTCGCAATTCAATGTTTTACAAAACATGATATCCTGGTTTAGTTTGTGGAAATGTTGGACACAATACTTGAAATATTTTTTTCAGAACACAACAAATGTATTTTTAGGCACCTCTTGAATATCAATAAAAGTTGAAACACATGTTTTAGTCACCTCGTGAATCTTTATCAATGGTTCAATAACAAAAAATGCCGATAATTGACACACATTGTTCAGATAGGTGGACATTTTATGATAGCATAATTTTGGTGCCACTAAAATGATGTATATACATTGTTTACTAACAGGATACAGTATAGGAATAATTGTAAATATAAACAAATGCCGTTCTATAATCTTGGCATAATTATTTTGTTTAGAATTACGTTTAAGACACGGAATAATTAGACAGATTGTATAGTGACAGTACCAGTATATCCTTTTATCTAGTTTGTTTCTCATCATCATCTACCTTTGATTTTCTCTCTGTGTTCTTCCGTTCATCTCCCCGCTTTCTTTTGTTTATCTCCCTGCATTATCTCCCCGTTGCCTTCCGTTTATTTTGTGCATTATTTTCTACTACTTTTCAGTAATTCAGTATACAAAACGGTCATTAATTACATTCATTAACATTATAATAATGAACCAACTCTCTGATTAATTTACATTGGTGAGGTTTTGCTAAGTACGCACAGAAACATGGCAATTAGTAGATAGGTTTACAAACATGCTAATATAAACTGGGAAAAATTGCAATACATAAATGGATGCATATTATATACTTACATTTGTAAATGCATTGCTAAAACCTTGTGTAATAAATGTTGTTGTAAAAATATTTGTTCCCTTAAATATTCTGTATCTGGCTTCTTTCAAACTGGAAGATAAAACTGAATATTTGTGTGTATTGCTAATTACTGTGGAGCGGTAACTGGGTTTCTCTATCTCTCTCTCATTATTTGTGTGCGCGTGAATGTGTAACGCTACGTTTGTATATGTGCGAGTAATTGTTTGAGTGTGAGAGTTCGTTATTGTATTTCTGTGTTTGTGTTCATGAGCCTGTGCGAACGTGCTTGTGATGTTTTCAACCGTGTGTGTATGCGTTTGTTTTAATGTTTACAGGCTATAGTGGTTGTGTTTCTTATGTTCATTATGCTCTCAAGCATTGGCGACCGTCTCACACTATATCATTATTCGCCTGTTATCTTTCTTTCCACACTGTTGCCTCTCTCTCCTTTTTCAGATTCTCAATACGCTACATCACCACATATTCTTTGTGGCCGTAATCGCTAAGCTGAAATTGTTTCAGTGTTCGCCTTCTCCATCCATTCTTCTCTAAGGGGACCTCCCTCTTTTGAAGGCTTAAAAAGCTTGAAATCCTGAAAATGCCATTAGGTGTTTACTCAACATCCCTTCATAAGCCACGAACGAAAAGCCCCCATGTAAAGCATTATTACTGCACCGTATGTGCATATTTTACTTATACAATAACCATGTGGACATTGAAGATCCATAAAATGAATGTAAATAACAACATTTATCCAATGAAAAACTGGATTCTTGTGACGACAATGTTGTGAATGCATAGGCAGTAGAGCGAAATAGGCCCTCTCTGTCTGGAGGCTTCCGCCACACTGAGCTCGTGTGTGCAGTTCTCTCGAACTGTACGCACTGTGATGCATGCATTGCCCTGGCTCTGGTACATTTTTGGTTGTTGTTTTTAAGTGTCAGATTCCGAAAGGTACATCACACTCTCCCAGTAAAACATTGCGGAAGGATCCTCGCAGTCCTTTGGTTTAACAATTATCTCTTACAGATGCATTATTTGCCTTCAATAGGCTACAATTCAAGTATTAAGTTATTATAATGATTGCAACATGCTAAACAGTAGAAACCGTTAACATTCAATATCTGCAACTACTTTTTTACTAATTGCCTCGATTACCATTCTATATTTATAAAATGTGTTTATAACTGTTTCAATAAGGTGTTACGACCGGGACTACAAATAAAACAAGGGCACTTAATGATTGGACTAGTAATAGGGCACTATGCAACAACGGTACGCTAGATCCAAACCCTCGAACTTATATGCCGGCGAACAAAAACACCTATACCCTCCATAGTTAATCTGCGACAGCGGGGTATCCTTAACTGGGCATAAATGTACTCTACTTCAGGCTAACCCACACTGGTATAGCCTGATAACAAACAAGATGAAAGTTATGTTAAAATGCATAAAAAGGAATCTATGGAAAGATCAATGAAATCACTGCAAGATTTAATACAATAAAAAGATGCTTCAATACAGTTACTCTAAACAACAATAAACTCTTCACTCCTATCTGAAAGAAAGTGAAGTATAGTCCTACAGCATAGACCTGGAAACTTCTGAAGAAAGTTTGATGCTCATAAGATGCTTGTAACTTAAACTATATAAAGGCAGGAGGCAGGACACCACACGTGTAAATGGAATACACTAAAAGATAGGACATATAATGTTAACTGACACGAGAATACTATAAATGCGCAACGGTAGCAATGCTCGACACTAAAAGAAGTACTTCCTCATCAACGAAACAGTCTGCTATGGTTGTGCGGCTCAGCAACAACCTAGACTAATAAATGCTGCGAATAATAATGCATACATATCAAAGAGCTTATATTAAATACTAACAAGTGTCTACTCGATTAATAATGTCTAGCTGGGATACTCTAGGTAAGGAACTGGGGTTGAGCAAGACAGGCTCGTAGCCTAGCGATGTCCTTAACCTAACAAGTGCGCATGGGGGTAATTGAAAACGTCCCCCTGTGCTGACGTATTTGAGGTGTTTCCGTCACTAAAATATTCATTGTACCATTAATAGCATTAATAATTATCCATATGCGCCTATTATGGGTTGATTATAAAGGTATTAACCTGAAACAACAATAAAACGAGTGAAAACAGCGTTTGGATGGTCAAAATCGCAGATATAGCCCGCGAGTTGTATAATGTATGGGTGAGGCAAACTGCTTTCCCGCCAATTTCCCCCAAGGCCACTGAGACACAGTGATACTCTCTCTCTCTCTCTTGCACTCGCTTGCCATCAGTGATGACAACACCCTGCTTGCAACTCGCTAATGTTAGCACGAAAATATACCTCAGAATAAGGGAATAATAGGGAAAATAGGTGATAACTGAAGGAGAGGAGGAAAGTGGGGAAGGAGGGGAGGTAGAGGACTGAGATTTTGCATGGCCCAGGGGCCAAAAAAAAAATAAAAAAATAAAAAAATAAAAATATTTTTTTTTTTTTCGATGTCAAAAGTTGATTTTTTATTTTACTTACTCTCAAGAGTCTTCCCGCAGTCCGCCGGGGGAACTCTTAAGAGTCTCCCCGCAGCTCCCGGGTTAAGACTGCATCCTTTAAGTTACGTTAATTGACTAGGGTGCTCTCTTGATAGATCCAGATCACAAGTATCTGGTTTTATCCTGGCGACCCTCTAAAGAAAAGCAAAGAGGCAAAAAAGTGTGGAACTGGTACAGGCCAAAACCCTCAGTCAACACAATGCTGCACTCGCAAAGGACGCAGCCGAAATGACAACCCAGGCTACCACAGGACCGGTCGAAGTCGTGTAGGTATAAGCAAACCGTACACACATCGGAGACAACGACTACAGTTACCTTATCCCAGTCTAGCATTAAATAAAAGAGCAGAAACACTAAATCAATAATGGAGACACACACAAAGTTCTTAACCTATACTAACTAAGAACCCTCAAACCTATTCTAAGTACATGTAAATATCTCAGAGGACGGTGCATGCAATACAATGGGCCGGCTATGGAAATCGTATGCAGAACCCAAGGGGAGTGTTGTGCAGTTAATAAAGATTAGAGTGTGGAAAGAGAGAATCGAGTGAGAGAAACAGTAGTAAAGGGGGTGATCGGGAGAGATTATGCAAGGGGATGTTAGAAGCACGCGCACCAAGCCTGTCCTGAGGAGAACAGCTCTTGGGAACCCTCATGGAGGAGGTTAGTTACACAGGAGCCCGCAAGGGCGCGATGGTCGGCCAATCATGAGCCGAGACGTCACAAGGCAGCAGGCGTCCCTAGGACGCGCCAGGATCCGCCAGCCAATCAAGGGCGCGGGAAAGCCCGTGCGCGAGCGGGAAAACTCCTCCGAGCAAAGGGAGGCAGCACATACATACACACGCACATATTACCATGCTGCCTACATCGCTCTTCCTCCTTAACTTTAC
This sequence comes from Lithodes maja, assembly GCA_037953745.1. Taxonomy (NCBI): domain Eukaryota; kingdom Metazoa; phylum Arthropoda; class Malacostraca; order Decapoda; family Lithodidae; genus Lithodes; species Lithodes maja. The sequence continues at coordinate 72,717 of JBAKBP010007216.1, read as the reverse complement.
ACAATGCATCTTATATTCTATTAATGATATAAAATACTTCCCGTTGTCACAGACGAAAACAAAGACGACCACTGGACTGTCTGTGACAATGCGATTACTAGGAAAGAAAGAACAACATTCTCGGATAACTGTAGCCTATTTCGATGTCCCTGGCCAGCGCTAGTGGCTAACGAGAGGCGATTCTGCCAACGCTGGTAGATGTCACAAAGGAGATGGCTGTTTTACCACCTAACCGACGGTGAACATTATATGACGGGCGAGAGAATATTGGCCACTCTGCGGTGCCCATATATGACGGGTGCCATTTTGAGGACGTTAAAAGCTCTGAGAGAGAGTCCGCGCATTGGGAGGACGATAGGTGGGCTTCATCCGCTCGGCACCACCGCTGGGGTGTCTCTGACACGACTATGCCTCCCCACCATCGCAGGACCACACGACATAAGGAAAAAAAATAAAAAAATACCTTATTTTACGGTATTTTTACCTCCGGTTACGCGATCGCCACAAGATAACCCGTGGTTGTACAAGAGTGATTCAGGTGTCATTGGAAAGCTCTATTATCGCCCTTTCGCGGATATATAATTGTATTACGCTCTGACTCTTGTTTATGCATGAAAAAGAGCATGAAATGAAGCTCGTTTTTGGTAAATATACCCACCAAGCAGCATGGTCATGTCTACAAACAGGTCCGCTCTTAACCCTTCCTACCCGGGCTGTGTTACCCAATGACAGTTGCCCCTACCCGGGCGATATGGCCGAAAAACGTCTAGGCCTAGGCTACCGTATTTATGTTTATTTTCACTGCTAGAACTTTCCCACTCATCTATAATCGTAGTGCGGTTTTCAATCTGTATTTTGGCATTGAGTAGAGCTCTGTAAGTCAACTGGTTCAGTTGTGATGACGATTTCAGTGGAGCCAATATTGCAGAGATGTTGCCAAAATGGGGGCTTTTTAGACACTAATTTCGTCATGACGTCAGAACAATAACATTGAGGAGTCTTCTCCTTCTTGTTTTCGGAGGTGTGGTGACGAACACTTGGGTTTGTTGATATACGTCGTACTCACGGCGTTCGGACCAAGCTTAATTAGGCTATTAAGCTCATGCCTTAGATAACGCATACCGGGTATTTGCCCTTCTTTCGTGCTGTCCTTACCTAAGGCAGACCGGGTAGGAAGGGTTAAAGAGTTACATGATATTATATAAATTATGAAGATTGATACAAATACCTCGGTAACCTTATCCAGATATCAGCTATCGATAAAAAAAATCCAAATATGAGTCATCTTGAAGCCATGGGAATATATAAGACAGCTCAGAACAGCTATTGATTATTATAACTTTCTGAGATGGATGTGTATTTATACTAGTATTTTTGTCTAGATTTGTTGACATTACATATTGTTACGTATCTTGATCCTCAAGTGGTTAACTTGATGAATCTAGATAGCACAGAGATAATTAAGGTATCAGTCAGCTGAAGGCAAAACAAAAGTAAAATCTAATAAAATTATTTCCTGTTGTTGCTTCCTTTCCTTTTGGATCTTAGGACTTAGTATCCTTTATTGACTGATACTCTTTAATTATGAAAAATACTGAAACTAATTAAAGTCATGTAGTATTTATAAAGAATTATTATTTAACCGAAGCTTAGTAGGCTATGGTTATGAACCGAAGAAGTATATCTAAAGAAGGACTATTAATTCTATAAAAAGTCTTGAAAGATAAATATTAAAGTAAGAATATTTCTGTCTCTTACTCTTTTTGAAATGAATAGATAGTTTTCTTATATGTCCTTTTATTTATATTTAATATAATTATTCTTGGTTCTTGTCTTACGTTAACAGTATTATATTATTATTATCATCAGGATTTATATCAAAGTCACATAAAAAGTTAGATATATATTTAATAATTAGTTAAATGTATTTCTTAACCACGTAACATTGAGGTTTGATTATGAGTAAATTAAGTTACAGGATCGCTTCATAGATTCGATTCAGGTCTCACTCAAATAATATGAAAAGCAAAAATAATATTTTGAAGCTAAAATAATTTTCTTCAGCTTAGGAAATCACTAGAAGTAATATTAACACAGCCATGTTAGTCTAAGGCGATATTACTAATATGAGACAATAGCATCACCGTACTAAGCACCGTTAAGCAATGTAAGCTTAATTAAAAGAAAATGAAAGAACTCGTAAGTATTAATATAAAACAATAGTATTACTTTCATCATAACCCAATTACTTAAAGAGTTGCTTTAGTCCACAAGTTAGTCAACTAAAATAGTTAAGTACATAATAATAGCGTTAACGTTAATTCCCAATCACATATCTCACTAACCAACATAACGTAAGTGTTTACACCGAACACACTTAACACACACTTATATAATCTGACTGACAGTCACAATCCCATTATAATACTTCACCCCGTCTTCCTCCAGCTGCAAGTTCACCTTCCCCAACTCCAAATGAGACTGATTTGAATGCCCACTACTCGGGTCTTATATACTAAACAATGATGGTGTAGGAACGAATCAGGAGGCGGCTGATGGTGCGAGCCCCTATCACAGCTCCTCGAGTTGCATAGCAGGTGCATGGTCCAATGGGGGCTCCTGGCGTCGATCATACGTCATAGCGTCGGGTCATCGAAGTAGTTTGCAGGGTCCCCTATGATGCACGCAGGTGTGAAGGCTTGTTTGCTGGTATGCGGATGAGCTGGTTTCCCACTCGCTGGTTCGCTCGCTAGTCTGCTTCGCCGCTTGGGTAGTTTGACACTCCTTCAACTCTAATTCTAACTCTTAAATTAACGTACAGGGATCCGTATGTCAGACCTCCCCCCTAGAAAAGAGTTTAAGGAGTATAGTGCATAATATTAAACATAATACATAAATAGATTCACCACCAGATTGGCAACAGCAAGATTATAATGAGGATATAATAAGGATACCACCCAAGGTAGGCAACATCTCCAGGCACCACATCAGAACATAGCCGGAACGTAGCTGGAGCGCTATTCGAACTGCAAGGCATCCCACAGCTGAAGGCACTACTAAAACATGATATTTACCTCGCTACAAGGGAGAGCTAATTGCCAAAATCCTCTCATTAAGTTTATCTTACTGCTGTATGAGGCCAACCCGGTAAATGTAATCTTTGATCAGTGGCAGTGGGTAGGTATCGTTCTTTGTGACAGCATTAACTTGCCTATAGTCCCTACAAAACCTATGGCTCCCGTCTGGCTTTGGCACAAGTATGACCGGACTACTCCACTGGCTTAAGGCCCTTGTGATCAGCTGGTTTGAAAAAATGAAGTCAAGCTCGACCTCCAGTATACTCCTGCGTTGTGGTGAGACACGGTAGGGGGATAGTTTAATGGGAGTTGCATTCCCTACGTCGATGTCGTGCACGGCCAAAGAAGTGAGCCCTGGAGTATCACGGAACACACTGGGAGACTGAGATAAAACAGAGATTAGTTGGTTCGCTTGATCAGAGGGAAGATGACATAGTTTAGATGGTAATTCCCCCCAAGCTACTGAATTATACTGAAAGTTGGATAGGCTACATGACAAGTCAAAGTCTGCATGGATACCTTCAGGCTCTGGAACAGTCTGTTGCGGGTCAGTAAGAGAACTGAAGACTTCGTCCGCACCAGGCTGTCCACAGGTCCTGACATTCACTGCCACAGTGGGAGAATCTGGAGGAGAGGAATCAGGGGACCTATGGTAGGGTTTCAACATATTTATATGGAATACTTGCGTGGGCTTTCTCCTGTCTGGGGTAGTTACTAGATAATCGGTAATGCTCACCCTCCGAATGATCTTATATGGGCCCCTGAACTTGGCAGATAAAGGTTGACCAAAAAGGGGGAGCAGGACCAAAACCTCATCACCGGGCTGAAACTCCCTCTCACGGGCTTTTCTGTCATACCAGTTCTTCATGGAGATTTTAGCTACTGTCAAGTTTTGAGCGGCAAACTCACATGAGGATCTCAGCCGGGTTTTGAAATCTGAAACATACTTGAGGAGGTTTTGGTTCCCCTCCTGGCCAACTAAGCTATCCTGCAATAGTTGCAAAGGACCTCGTACCTGGTGACCGAAAACTAGCTCATTAGGGGAAAAACCCAGGGATTCAGTTGGAACCTCACGAGTAGCAAATAAAAGAAAAGGTACCCCCTTATCCCACTCAACTCCGGTCTCTGTACAATACTTACGTAACATTCCCTTTAATGTCTGATGATATCGTTCGAGAACCCCTTGACTCTCTGGGTGGTAGGTGCTAGACTTAACATGCTCGATACCCAACCCCTTCAGGGACTGCTGAAAAATGTTAGAGGTAAAATTAGTTCCTTGATCACTTTGCACCTCATGGGGGAAACCCATTCTGGTGAAGAATTTGAGCAGTTCCTTGATGACAGTTGGAGCAGAGGTAGTCCTTAAGGGTATAGCCTCTGGGTAGCGAGTTGCCATGTCCATGATAGTTAATAAATAAATGTTACCTTGGGAAGTCTTAGGCAATGGGCCTACAATGTCCACTACCACCCGAGTAAAAGGATTCTCGAAAACGGGCAAGGGCTCCAGAGGATGTACAGGCACCTTCTGATTGGGTTTTCCTGTCATCTGGCAAGTGTGACACACTCTACAAAACTCCACTACATCTGCACGCATTCCTGGCCAGTAAAAGTGGGCTCTGATTCTGTCTAGAGTTTTTCTCACACCTAGGTGTCCTGCCAATGGTATACAATGTGTCATTTCCATGATATCTCTACGACAAGGTTTGGGGACTACTACTTGATGGACGTCCCAAGCCCCGTCATCGATTGGTCTGTGTGGCGGTCTCCATCTTCGCCACAATACTCCTCCTTTGAGGTAGAAACATTCACCACCCTCCTTCTCACATTCCTCTTCACTCATGGACCTGGTAGCTAACTCCTTGCATTCACTATCATCTCTCTGTAGCTCTACCAGGCCACTAGGACAATTTGGAGGGGTTTCATGGTCATCGTTAGGGTCAAGATGAGCCATAAAGGTGTCAGATAAATCCACCTCAGTCACATCATCAGGCACAGTTGGAGCGTCATTCACACTCTCATCATCCCTTTCATCAACTCTTACATTCGGTACATTTCTGTCTGAGGGAACTGCTACTTGAGACATTGAACGTGTGACAGCACACACAGGGAAAACTGTTGGCATCTCCTTTTCGAGCTCATAGGTTAGTGGCTCGTTAACAGGGGAAAGTGACAAAATGGGGTCTGGTCGGACCTTCTCACCTGCTACATCATTCCCCAAAAGGAGTGTTACCCCAGGCACAGGGATATCTTGGGACCTACACAAAGCTATGGTGGCCTCACCCTGTAGTAACTCACATTCAATTTCGCCTTTTACCAAGTGTGCATAAAATTGGCCTCCAGCACCTCTCATTACAATTGGTTCGCCAGGTGGGCATTCAGTGTAAGGATTCACCATGAGGGTGCTAGTAGAACCTGTGTCTCTCAGAATGTTTACCTCATGCATACACCCATTTAATCTCACGTTGCCAGATGAAATAAAGGGACGGTAACTATCCTGCACTGATGGTGAAATTATTATTGGCTTAACCCTAGTGGGTTGCACCACGCATGCTACTACACCCCTGTCTAGATGATTTACGTTAGCTGCTAGGTACTCCTTCTGTCGGGAGTCCTGTATTAAAGGAACTTTTGGTGCTAGGTACTCCTTCTGTCGGGAGTCCTGCATTAAAGGAACTTTTGGTGCTAGGTACTCCTTCTGTCGGGAGTCCTGCATTAAAGGCACATATGGAATTTGAGATACGGCGGCCACTGTCTGCCCCGATCTCTCGGTTTTCTCCTTGGCCCAGCACTGATAAGCTAGGTGGCCTCTCATGCCACAAAAAGTACATACTTTAGGGGATACGGAAACGTTCCCTCTTTGAGCATTACTATTAATTTGGGGCCCACCTCTGTTACCATTTCCCTGAGTCGCATTTTTAGTTGGGGGAACAATTCTATGTTGGCTAGCTGGGGAAGACGTTATAGGCTTGTGACTGGGTCTGTCAGATTTGTGATTGGGATTCTTAAAATTAGAACTAGAATTATCGTAGGGCTTCTTTCCACGAAATTTTGTGTTGAGTACGTATGTGTCAGCCATGTCAGCGGCGTCGACAAGACAATCTACCTTTTTCCCCTTTAAATGATAGGATACAGAAGAATCAATTTTCCATAGGAAATTTTCTAACAGGACCAACTCCTTCAGATCGTTGTAGCTTGTGACTTTCTTACTCTTGACCCAATGATTGAAAGTTTTAGTCATGGTCCTGGCACCTTATGGGTTTCTTCTACTTTCTTCTGGTTTTTACGGAAAGATTGCCTGTAAGCCTCAGGCTGCAATTGATAGGTTTTTAGGATAGCTTCTTTGAGATTGTCATAATCCTGCCTAACTTCTGCTACTTCTGACAAATACGTGGCTCGAGCCTGCCCTGTCAAAACGGTTTGTAACATAAAAGGCCATTGATCTTTTGTCCACTTCATACCTCCAGCAACTTCCTCAAACAAAACAAAGAAATCCTGCACATTATCCTCAGTGAAAGGTGGAATGACACTAGTCATAGTCAATCCCAGAGAGGGAGCAATTTCGGGAGCATTTGTATTGACATTTAGTTGAGCCGTACGATATTGATATTCACATTTTATGCTGGTTTCTTCGGTATTTGCTTTTATTCTGGCTAGTTCTAGTTCGACATTTAGTCTGGCTTGTTCGGCATTTGCTTCGGCATTTATTCTGGCTTGTTTGGTCTTTATTCTGGCTAGTTCCAGTACTTGATCACCGGTCAAACCAGGTGGCACTTGTTCATCAAGTTGGCTAGGTTTACTCGGGATCCCACCAACTGCTCCGTCACCCTCCCCGCTTTCTACAGGGAACAGGTGGGTTTTTATGGTCTGAGCCACCTCTACTTTGGGCATGTTTGAGACAGTTAACTGGAGATGTGAGGCAAGCACTATCAGTTCAGATTTTGACAGACGGTCAATATCAGGGGCTGTGGGTTCTGATTCTATGAAAACTCGAGCATCTTCGTCATTAATTAGTTGAGGCATGATTAATATTTGATTTTTAAGTAGTGAAACGGTAATGAAACTGAGTGAAACTGTATGAAACGAATCCTGGCAAGGTAGCCACTCTTCTGTTACGTATCTTGATCCTCAAGTGGTTAACTTGATGAATCTAGATAGCACAGAGATACATATTAAGGTATCAGTCAGCTGAAGGCAAAACAAAAGTAAAATCTAATAAAATTATTTCCTGTTGTTGCTTCCTTTCCTTTTGGATCTTAGGACTTAGTATCCTTTATTGACTGATACTCTTTAATTATGAAAAATACTGAAACTAATTAAAGTCATGTAGTATTTATAAAGAATTATTATTTAACCGAAGCTTAGTAGGCTATGGTTATGAACCGAAGAAGTATATCTAAAGAAGGACTATTAATTCTATAAAAAGTCTTGAAAGATAAATATTAAAGTAAGAATATTTCTGTCTCTTACCCTTTTTGAAATTAATAGATAGTTTTCTTATATGTCCTTTTTATTTGTATTTAATATAATTATTCTTGGTTCTTGTCTTACGTTAACAGTATTATATTATTATTATCATCAGGATTTATATCAAAGTCACATAAAAAGTTAGATATATATTTAATAATTAGTTAAATGTATTTCTTAACCACGTAACATTGAGGTTTGATTATGATTAATTTAAGTTACAGGATCGCTTCATAGATTCGATTCAGGTCTCACTCAAATAATATGAAAAGCAAAAATAATATTTTGAAGCTAAAAGAATTTTCTTCAGCTTAGGAAATCACTAGAAGTAATATTAACACAGCCATGTCAGTCTAAGGCGATATTACTAATATGAGACAATAGCATCACCGTACTAAGCACCGTTAAGCAATGTAAGCGTAATTCAAAGAAAATGAAAGAACTCGTAAGTATTAATCTAAAACAATAGTATTACTTTCATCATAACCCAATTACTTAAAGAGTTGCTTTAGTCCACAAGTTAGTCAACTAAAATAGTTAAGTACATGATAATAGCGTTAACGTTAATTCCCAATCACATATCTCACTAACCAACATAACGTAAGTGTTTACACCGAACACACTTTTTTTTTTTTTTTTTCTAAAAAAAAAAAAAAAAAAATAGAAGGTCCCACCCCTTTCCCATTCTTAAATAAGCCATTTTAGATTTACAGAAGAGTGACCATTACTTGCATTACTGCATGTCCACAAACATTTCAGTAATGTAAGCATGTTTCCTTCTATTTTTTTTTCCCCTTTTTTCCTTTTTTTTTTTTGTTTCCTTTATTAAGGTGACAGTTACAAAGTGGTGTACAATCTATCTTATTCTAGTTACATTGTAGTTTATCTTATTGTACCAGTACCTCCCTACAATCAACCTAGTTGTTCCCCAATTCGTCCCTCCGCCACGACCATTTCAAAGTCCAAGTCTCTCACTCTTGTCCTCTGTAGCGGGGAGGACCTTGTACCCCTGAGACATAGGAGTGCAGACCTGAGAAGAGAGAAAGAGAGCCGGCATCTCATCCAAGTTATGACTTGGCTTCTATGCTGGCGCTTTTTCTCCGATATTTGTTCAGCTAATCTGGCATAGAAGACACTTGCAGAAGGTCCCATACCTCCCGACGATGAGAAGACCAGAGGAGTAAAGCTTCCTTGATCCCTGTTCAAAATTCTTTCTTCATAAGCGCGTTTTTTCTCACTTTCGTTTCTCAAGTATGCCGCCTTGTGTCCTCGCTCACGATATGTTTGTGCTCTTGGGTTGAAGATTCTGATGTCGAAAAAAGCCCGTTGTCCCCTCGTCCAAAAACCTCGGGCACTTACGTCCACTCTTGCTTCATTTGAAGTATTTGCAGTATTGTGGGCCAAGCGCTGTCCGTCCATAGGCAGAAGTTCCGGTTCGATTCTGACATCATGGCACACCTCGTCCAGCATTTGTGCAGTGATGTCTCGTACTTCATCATGCCGGATACAGATGAATCCTCCTTTCTTACAAGTCATACAGTGGTCTGAGTTGTTTATTTCACCACATGCACATTTCAGCGGCAGGTTCGAAACTGGCCACCCATACCTCAAGGCTACGGCATCATTGAATTCTTGTTTATTTAAGCTGAAGCCTTTCTCCTTTATTGGTAATGATGTGAGCCAATTTGAAGCCCCCTTGTCTTGTGCCATCTCAACTCTCATTTTCAGTTCTTCCCTACATCTGGTCTTAATTTGTTCTAGGCTATGTTTCTGTCTCTCTTCTCTGCTCTTTGTAATTTCCTGTCTTGCATTTCGTTGTTCCTCTTCGTCCACCTCATCATTTTCATTTTGCTCCCGTATTTTTTCTGTCAGAGACGTAGTAAGTTTAAGGGAATTTTGGTTCTCATGTAGTGCCGCCTCCACTGGGTTTATGATCCCCATACCTCCAAACCTTGGCGGAAGAGCTAATAGATCTCTTAGCTCTTGCGTGACGCCTTCCATCTCTGTTAGGGCCGGTATGAATGTTCCTCTGATTGCTTCTTCAAGCGGTTGGAGCATCTGTCTAATGCCAGGCACTGTTCTCATAAGAAAGGTCCATCTGTGCTTAACACCATATGTGAAGGCAGTATATGCAGCATGTGGTTCAGATTTCGCAATGTCTGCCAGGGTTTTCACTTCCTTTACCCACTCTGCTACCTTTTTTTGCACATAGTCTCTCTTGCATTCTTCTGTGCCTATTACTGCTCCCAAATGGCGTTGACCCTCCTTTGTAATCTTCACTCCTGTCCCATCAAAAGTCCGCACCGCTTCTTCATACTTGTTTTCTTTCACTATTAGTACAGATTTACTAGCATTCGGATGGTACCCAATGACTTCGCCTACCGATTGTACTCTCCGCCACCATTCTTTGAGATCCCCTATTTTTCCTGCACCTGTGAGGTCATCTGCATACGCCACTTGTTTCACTCGGGTTACCTCATGTTTTATTTTCTGCTGCAGAATTGATAGTGCCAGTGCGTACATTGCCATTGCCACTGGATCTCCTTGCGTTGTTCCTTCATTTGATTTGAGAATTTTCATTTCTTCCTTCTTTGTGCTTCCAACTATATACAGGTTAGCTGGCTCCTTATAAGTATTTTCTATGTACTTTGCGATGCTCGGGCATTTGATCTTGATGTTGTGAATAGCTGCCTCCCTATTAATGGTGTTAAAGGCATTTGTTGCATCCACTAGCAGTACCGCTTCACAATCTTCCTCATGATACACCTTCCCCATTGCATGTATTGCTGCTTCTCCTCCGGCTTGCTGTCCTGCACATACTTGTAAGTTGCCCACTGCTCTTTGTACATCTTTTCCAAATACAGACATGATTGCTTTTCCAATAATCCTTCTAAGAACTTCCCCAACGCCTACTGGTCTAACTCCTGGATTCTTATTTAAAGGTATCAGGCGACATGCTGTCAGAGCTTCTATGTTCACGCATGGTGACGATGCAAGTTTCTTTGCCAGCATTGCTATTGCTTCACAAAGGTCACCCGCGGCTGAACCAAACTTGTTTTGACTTAGGAAGATCCTCCAAGTCTTAGCATCTACTCCTGATGGACCTGCTCCTCCCTGTGTTTTCAACGCCTTTCTCCATATGAGGTCTCCAGTTATATTCTCATATATCACCGGGTCTGGAGGAACATATTCCCCGTCTAGTTTGGCCTCATCACTTGCTGGTTTTGCTTCTGGGTGTTTCTCCTTCAGCTGGTCCAAGATGCGTCGATTCACTTCGTGCACCCCACTTGAGGCTTCCCCAGTGACCATTCTGACTGCCTGTGCCACTTTACCAATCCTCATGCTATTTCCCACTGATCGTGCCATATCATCTGGCTTCCTCTTTCTTCGTTGTTTTGTTTTCAGTCTTTGCTGGATTGCTCGTACTTGGCCAAGAATTTTGTCTAACTCCCCATTTTTCCACCACTCCATTCTCTGTTTCAGCGCTTTAATGTTCTCATTCAGTTTTCCCTTTGGTCTTTTTCTTTGAAGGAACAACTGAGGAATGAAAGAAGCTATCTTGATTGCCACGTGCGCCAAAGGGGCATCCTGAACATACTTTAGGATCATACGTCTGAGTTCCCCCAGCATGTCTTTTGCGGCTTCACAAATCGGTAGTTCAAACTTATTATGTTGCCATTGTATCACTTCTGTATAGATTTCATTCACTAATGTTGTGAGTCCGTCACCAGAATGTCCCATCCATTCTCCACCATTCATGTTTACGTTACGAGGTCGTTCGTTCTGTTCACAATTTTCGATTATTTCTCTCTCATTATCTTCGTTTAGGCCTACACTATTTTCATTATTTTGTTCCACACCTCTGTTGTCTTGCGAATTATTGATTCCTGCGTTTTCTTCTGCGGGCTGCAGTTGTTGATTGTTATTTTCTGCATTTTCTCTAACAGGGTTTGCTTGTACATCTCCATTAACTTCATTGTCTGTTTCACGGTTCATTTGTACTGCATCTCTCACTGCGTTTTGTCTGTCATCAGGATTATTCCTCGACTGGGACCGAGTTAATATCATCTTGTCTTATTATCATAATTTCCTCCCTATTCCCTAATACTGAGTCTATCTATCATTTCTTCCTAAGCGACGAGCCTCTGCCCGATAAAGGTGAAAATGTAAACATCCTATGAGTAGCGTAAGAGATAGAAAGAGTAAGATAAGTTATTTAACTCACCTAGTATGATGCAAGGCTACAGAAGATCAGGCTATATTACAAGACAGTGGGTGCAAAAGAAAATAGAAAATAAAGTAAAATAAAAGTAGTGTTTAATAATACGCACAAAGAATAAACACGGGAAAAAAAAAAATATATATATATATATATATATATACGGTATATATATACCGGGTATATATATATATATATATATATATATATATATATATATATATATATATATATATATATATATATAATACAAAACGATTATTGTAGTGAGAAAGGAAATACACTAATTAAGAGAGTACACCGAACACACTTAACACACACTTATATAATATGACTGACAGTCACAATCCCATTATAATACTTCACCCCGTCTTCCTCCAGCTGCAAGTTCACCTTCCCCAACTCCAAATGAGACTGATTTGAATGCCCACTACTCGGGTCTTATATACTAAACAATGATGGTGTAGGAACGAATCAGGAGGTGGCTGATGGTGCGCGCCCCTATCACAGCTCCTCGAGTTGCATAGCAGGTGCATGGTCCAATGGGGGCTCCTGGCGTCGATCATAGTCATAGCGTCGGGTCATCGAAGTAGTTTGCAGGGTCCCCTATGACGCACGCAGGTGTGAAGGCTTGTTTGCTGGTATGCCGACGAGCTGGTTTCCCACTCGCTGGTTCGCTCGCTAGTCTGCTTCGCCGCTTGGGTAGTTTGACACTCCTTCAACTCTAATTTTATCTCTTAAATTAACATACAGGGCTCCGTATGTCAGAATATATATACAAAAGCTTAGAAATTCTCAAAGTATTTCCAACAGTGATATTAACCCCCTCCGACCCATATGACGCTACCGCATCATATGACGGTTCTGCCCAAAACTATCAAATGACGTGAACTTATCTCAATATCTCAATAATAAGTTATATGACGTTCCTGCGTAATTTAAACTCAGTAAGTTAGGTAAGTTAGATCATAATCTGTCAATTGATGGCAACCCCAAATTTCTCCGACTCCTAACGGTCCCTCAGTGTAAGATTGACTATTGTGGGGGAAATACCGGGCGGTCCGCCTCCTTCTCAGTAAGTTAACTATTCCAGTCTGAGGGGGTTAAGATAATCATAACTTATTATTTTGTCAACATAATGAACGAATGATCAACAAGCATTGTCAAGCACCGACGGCCTCCGACACAGGACGAACGCTGTCAATCACCCCACTCCTTCCTAGTCTTTTTTCCACCTCACAATTCTCTGAGCTTACCCAGTCTTACTATCAGAAGAACAACAACAACAACAAGAGTGAGACTAATGGTAATATTGCTCGTCGGTCCTAACGGAGGCAAAATATCACCCAACGAGTGTAACCTCAATAATAATATTTCTGACCCAATTACCAAAAATTCATACATTTACATTTATCACATGAAAATGTACCACAATATATGTGTATTTGATAAATCAACAATTAAACTTGAGATAGGGGAGAAATAAGAAAGAGATGGAAGCACCAGTACAGAAGCAACTCCTGTCACCATGCCACCGAGACATGAGAACACAAGAGCCTCCTCACCCCAACAGGCTCGGGTCGCCACCATCACCTCGCCACTTCCACCGACACCAGCAAAAGACCTAACTGTGAGGTTAACCTCCAACACCACCAGCAAAACCAAAGAAGGCCAACAACATCATGCAGGAGAGAAAACCTTCCATAAATCTCAAACCACCACGCGCCCATCTTGCTTCGAGACTCGCCACCGCCGTGGAGCGAATACCGAGAGGGGCTACCGCCGTCGACACACACCCTTCTCTGCGCACAACCACCCTTATAAACCCGAGATGCGCAGCCGGAAGGAATGACGGAATTGGTAAGACATCCCCAGCCAAATCCAGAAGTGGTACAGTTGGAAAGATACCATAGAGGCACTGGATGATAAGTATTTGGAAGACTTGGAATTGTCTTTACCGAGAAATTGCCATGAAGGAGTAAGACACTGATAGAACTACTCTACGCATTTCTCGAGGGTACCTTCGATTTGCTCGTACTTTTGTTAGACAACACTGGTGACCACCTAACATTTGTACACTGCCTTGGTACGGGACTTTACTATAATTAGAGTATGCAGTTACTGGCAAGCGCTCTAGTTTTAGTAAGCCCACGAACATAGGAAGGCTGGTTGGAAGAGCGTAAGACACTGGTGTAACGGTTTCCTTTTCAATCAGGACTTGTAGTGGAGGGTGTAAGACACTTGTGTAACAACTCCCTACTAGTCCTTACGATACAAGAGTGTAAGACACTGGTGTAACGGCTCGTACTCGTAACACTACCAAGATTCCATCATATAAGTTCCTCTAAAGACTCGCATAGAAGTCTAGGTCTGGATTGTAAGAGAGAGCGTAAGACACTGGTGAAACGGCTCCTTACTTTAATCCCATGATACGAGAGCGTAAGACAATGGTGTAACGGCTCGTTTTCATGTTAGACCCTCACCTCTACAGTCTTCAGAGCTCTAAAAGGAAGTCTTCACCTACCTGCAGCAGTCTATGTCTGGAGTGTAAGAAAGAGCTTAAGACACTGGTGAAATGGCTCCTTACTTTAATCTCATGATAAGAGAGCGTAAGACACTCTTGTGACGGCTCGTTTTTTCATGTAAGACCCTCACCTCTACAGTCTTCAGATGATCTACAAGGAAATCTTCCCCTAACTTCTGTCACCGTCACACGACAGGATCACCCCCACGGACCAGGACGTTGTAGGGAATACCAGGCAGCAACGTCTTCAGAAATCTTCAGAACCAATATCTTCCCTTTGAGACGCCTAGAGGATCCTCGTTCGTGCTGCTATTTAAAACCTATCCCTGTCTTATGTAACATTGTACCTCTAACCATATGAATGTGTGTGAATAAAAATAATCTCTGTTTGTACTCTGTGTTATATTATCCTCTACTACCTTCGTGTTTGTGTTCTTGTGTGTTCTCATCTTCTCCAGTCAAGTAAGAACCTACCTAATAAGTCAATACAACCCCAGTATAAACCTGGTATTACAAAACTATTCTACAGTAAATACCTAACATTTTCGGACGTTAATGCGTGGTGACATCCACGTCTGCAATAATCTGATTAAAAACATGTGTCACGTTCGTTGACATGGAAAAAAAACCACAAAACAAAATATTTCCAGTGAGAGAAAAACGAAGGGAACGTGAGTATACTTGGCGATCATACAGCTTAAGGTATCTGGTAGTGTAAGCTTTATAAATTAAAAACCTCCTGAATACAGACACAGGCAAACATATACAGTACAGTATAATTATCACACTCATAGTATTTTATGTTTATATATATCCCACTACAGGAAGATGTGTTGTCAGTCAATATTATAATTGCATCACAGTTAAAACACACTGTTATCAAGGCAGTTCATAATATACTGTCAATAAACATACTTGCCTGATTATCTGCACTATACAAGCGTAAATCAAAGAGGAGAAAAGATAAAGAAAAAATTTAACCGATCTCAGCTGTTGATATTGCTGTGATGAGGATATACATGATCTAGCGTGGAAAGAAGTCAAACATTTGAGAGAGGCAGCCGCTGGTGTGAGACAGTGGATCAAACAGACTGTTTAGTGATAGTTTATACAATGACTTATTAAAACATTCACAGACAAAACTTCAAAGGAGAAGATTAGTCGAAATATTCCAGAGCCGTGTACACAAAGATATCCGTGTTAAATGTCGTGGAAAATAGGTGAACACCGATTGCTATCACAGATACCGTATTTGAGAGACGCAATTGGTGGGGGAAAACCAACAACATTTAGGCTAAGAAATTATGTAAATGAAGACTTCCATTTAGTACAATAGCTGTTATGAATCTGGCAGAAATGAGTACATGTATAAATTACATTTTTCTACAAGCTTTCTAAAATGGTTATCTTTAAATGAGGGCTACTCAGAGGGGATGAAGGGGTCCAAATAGTTTTTTTGGGATCGTATAATTTTCATTATAATATGAGAGTACGATATTAGTAGTTCAAATCCTAAACAACACCATTTAAAAGTTTATTTACATATTTTGAGCTATTTTGTTCTCTCATTATATCCTTACTGCTTGAGCAACAGTATGTCCCCGGTACTAATTTCTAACAATATATGACTTTTTCTTCAGACTTTCTATAACGACATTTACGACACGGTCCTAAAACGTGATTAAACAATTAGTGTGCGTTAATTGTCTTATACTAGGCATTATTCATATAAGTTTGTTTGTATTGCAAATTTTAGAAAGACAATAGCTTCTCCTACCTAGTATAAGTATTTCCACCGGTGATATTATAGGAATGGTGAATTATACGTTTGTCAACATTATACACAAATTATCAACAAACGTTGTAAAGCACCGAGGCCTCCAACGAAAGTCGAACGCTGTAAAATCACCCCTCTCCTTCCTAGTATCTCTCCCCCCTCACAACTCTCTGAGCTTATCCAGTCCAGCTAGCAGAAGAACAACACCAGCAACAAGAGTGAGATGAACGGTAATAAAGGTCTCGTCGGTTCCCAACGGAGGCAAAATATCACCTAACGAGTGTAACCTCAATAATAATATTTCGGACCCAGTTACATCAAACATTTACATTTCTGTTACACATGGAAAGGTACCACGACATATGGATATTTGATGAAACAACAATTACACTAATCTACAGTAAACCCGTAACATTTGTGGACGTTAATGCGTGGTGTAATCCACGTCTGCAATAATCTGATGAAAACATTCTTCACATTCGTTGACGTGGAAAAAACACAAAACAAAATATTTCCAGGGAGAGAAAAACGAATGGAACGTGAGTATATTTGGCGTTCATACAGCTTAAGGTATCTAGCAGTTTAAGCTTTATAAATTGAAAACCTCCCGAATACAGACACAGGCAAACATATACAGTATATCACACTCATAGTCTTCAGTGTATGCATATCTCCCACTACAGGAAGATGTGTTGTCAGGCAATATAATGGTTTCATCACAGTGCAACACACTGGTATCAAAACAATTCATAATATCATCAGTAAACATACATTGGGGATATGAATGGTAAGGTGGGTGATAGGAAAGTTGATGGAGTGGTGGGAGGGTGGGGGTACCGTCAGAGGTGAATGGGAATGGTAGTGCACTTGTGGACGTATGTGTGGGGAGGAGGCTGTGGATAGCCAACACCTTCTTCCGACACAGAATGATACACAGGTACACATGGACAGTGGTGTGGACGATGAAGGATAAGACAGTGGTGGAACGAAAGTCACTGATTGATTATATACAGTATGTGTGGATGAAAGAATGAAGAAATCTGTGATGGATGCTAGGGTGTATAGGGGTGTTGGAGGGGGTCTGTCTGATCATTATGTAGTAGTAGCTAAGGTTAGGATACAAAAGAAGTGGGTGAGGAGAGCTGGAGGGAGGCGAGAGGAAGGTGGAATGGTGAAGAGGGTGGAGAGGCTACAGGAGGAGGAAATCAGGGAAGAGTACAGGAGAGCAGTAAAAAGATGACTAGGTGGGTCCTCTTCATCTAGGTTATGTGTTATATACGGTTTATATAGCCCTATTGGTTTCTTAACCAATTTATTTCATACCTACATATTTGCATGAATTACTCAATATATATATCCACTCTACTTATGTTTCTATTATATGACAGTTAACATATATATAATCATCATTGTATTTCTTGTATTGTATTTGCCCTATTGTATCAGGAGGAAAGCCATGGGTTATTTTAAACCCTATTTGTGCAGTATCATCTGACCTTTCAGACAGGGGTTATGGGAAATGCTACTATCATCATAAAATGTTCTCTCGATCATGTCATCAGTACGTGAAGACAATGTGTGTAGGGCATGTCTAGTGAATTTAAACCACACCATATTTATCTAACCATATCAAGTATTGGATAAGATTTCTGTAAGGTACCTGATGAATGGATTTACGTCACATTTAGGGTGTAACCAGAGTCTATATAAGTCGTTAAGTTAGTTAAGGCGCTCCATCCGTTGTATCAATTACGTGACCCCGTTGCCGGCCGAAGCATACCATTAGACACCAGTATTTGAGTTATGAAGGGTGCGCCTGGAAGTGTGGTGGGAGGGCTTGTGGCTTTGGCTCCGCTGCATGTCTGCCTGCCGAAATCGGAACCTCTCCGGGTGGTCGGGGGGCCAGGGGAATGCTGGAGCGACCTTGGTGACCCTGGTCTCTGGGTCTTCTCCTGGGTGACCTGAATGTGTGTGAGTTTGTGCTTTTTATCTGTGTTTATTTGTTGTTTTATGTTGTTTTTGTGTTTTCCCTGTTCTTGCTCTGTCTTGAGTCGGCTACCCCAAAAATGGGGATTGGGCCTGAGCATATAGATAGATAGATAGATTTGAGTTGAATTATATTATAGTATAACTTATGAAGTTCTAAATTTGCTTTTAATAAATATGATATGAAGTTTATTTCAGTTTCAGTTTCTTTTCTGTTATAATCTTTAAGGACTGATATATACTATATACATTTAATAAATATATTCTCTCAAACTAATGAGAGTGGTGGCAGCATTGATACTTATTCTACATCAATTATAACTCCATTAATGGGATCCATTATATATGTTCATATTATAGTTTGCAGCCTTTGAAGTGTCTGTGGTTGTCAAAGGGCCAGTTTAGACTGATTTATCCAAGAGATTCCTAGCTGCCTTTTCATAGTTGAAGAAAATAACCTAATACTGATTCTCGATTTGAAATTCCTAGAGGGCCTTCCTAAGCTGAAGAAAATCACCTAAAATTGACTAGAAGAAAAGATAACTGACGTATGCGTACTGAAAATCCAAAAGACAATAAAGTTCAGATACAGTATTCGTAAATTGTGCGGAAACAACAGTTTACTTTCGTTGTTCGTTCATCAGCACATTGTAACCCGTTAAACACATCACAACGTTGATAGTTGTGAAGACTAACAGTAATGAATTATCTGTAGCTATCAAACCGATAAAACGATCTTTAATAACCCTCTGTGCCCCATATGTTCTTCCTTAATACATTACATTTTCTAATTAAAGTACGAATTTTAATGAAGCGGGTCATTGTGTTAAAAGCGTTGAATATAGACACTTTTCGTCTATATTTATGAAGGAGATACAAGGCAAAGTTGCCTGTAACAAGCGTCTCCTCCAAAGTCGAAAGAGTGATAGTCCCTAATTTTGAACTTCCTTTTGGTTGTGTGTATTGGAATTTAATGTGGTGTGTCTGTTCAGTGTAGTGAAATGAATAGGAGGAGGGGTTTGTGAGAGCTAGCTTAATCTTAATAGGAGGAGAGGTTTTGTGAGAGCTAGCTTAATCTTAATAGGAGGAGGGGTTTGTGAGAGCTAGCTTAATCTTAATAGGAGGAGGGGTTTGTGAGAGCTAGCTTAATCTTAATAGGAGGAGGGGTTTGTGAGAGCTAGCTTAATCTTAATAGGAGGAGGGGTTTGTGAGAGCTAGCTTAATCTTAATAGGAGGAGGGGTTTGTGAGAGCTAGCTTAATCTTAATAGGAGGAGGGGTTTGTGAGAGCTAGCTTAATCTTAATAGGAGGAGGGGTTTGTGAGAGCTAGCTTAATCTTAATAGGAGGAGGGGTTTGTGAGAGCTAGCTTAATCTTAATAGGAGGAGGGGTTTGTGAGAGCTAGCTTAATCATAATCTGTACTTTACCTAAACTAACCTAACTTTAGCCTAGCCTAACTTGATTTAACTTATTTCCAAATGGTCTCAAACCAACAGTATATCGTATGAAGTCTCGAAGCAACTCTTTTATGATTACATTACGTGTGTGAACTGACTTGAAAGGTAGAATGACGGTAGACTTCCTATCAACTATATAGAACCTGTAATTAACTACAGTTATTGTGTTAGGTTAGTGATAAGGACTTATTCATTTTATATCTCTCTCTCTGTCAACACAAGCCAAAGTGCTGGACCCAACTTTTGTTTATGCGAGTGAGGGAGACAAAAGGCAGAACTACCTGTAACATTCTTATTATATTGTCTGGTATTCAACTTTCCATAATTGTATTTGGTCCATTAACATAATATATAATTCATGTTGGTCCTGTTCCTTTGCAGGGAGGGCCCTAAGTCTACGGTCAGCCACAGTAAGGTAACTTTTGCAAGCGAAAACTGACTAGAAGTGGCTCTCCCTTTAATATAAATTAATAGAAGTGTAATATTGTCAATACAAATATATTTCATATATTTGCACTTGTTATGACTGTTTTGTCTACGGCAAGTAGATCCCATGGAAACTAATGACCTATCTTGTATATGCTATGTCCGATTGTTTTTGTTTATAATTTTATCTCTTAAATATTTTGTTAATTCAAACAAACCAAACATCATGTTTCAAACTGGTCCATGGCAATCATGTTGTTTATTCGTTTGTTTCTCATTTTCTTAGTGTCTCAAGCTCCTGGCTAGGCTTTTCAATAACCTGTAACTCTTGCAAGATTCTCCCATCACACCAAATATTCTCAACGAAAAACTAAAACTATTGAACACTCAGGATTATTTCCAAACTTATACCGTTAGGACGAGATGATCCCATGGGTTGAAGTGTGTGAGTGTGTGGGTGTGTGTGTGTGTGTGTGTGTGAGTGTGTGGGTGTGTGTGTGTGTGTGTGTGTGTGGGTGTGTGTGTGTGTGAGTGTGTTTCTTCTTTGTCATCATTGAAATATTTGTTACTAGATTTTGGTATGTTCTTTTGATTTTAATTTAATAAAACGCCCTTCCCCCAGACTTCCTTTCAAGCTAATTAAATTATAAAGCTAATGGACCGAAACATTTTAAATAATCGCCAATTAATGGGACGAAAACTTGGGATCTAAAAATGAGCAACCTTGTCTCAAACCCAATTGCTCCATTAGTGATTTCCGTGAAAAAAGTCAAACCGTTGAGCTGCACTCCGGAATATAACCAAAGTTATCCCGTTAAGAGACCATGATGGTGATGACGGTCAGGATAACAATGGAGGTGAGAAGGTTTTTGGAAGAGAGTGGAGTCAAACATCATTACTAAACTTTTATATTAAAATCCAGTGTTTTTAAATAGGATCATATGTTTTGATTTCTATGTGAGTGAGGGAGACAAAAGGCAGAACTGCCTGTATCAAGTGCCTCCCCCAGAGTTGAAAGAGTGACAGGGCTAAAATCAAGGGACGTTCGAGCCAAAATGCCTGGACACACAGAGTTTGAAGTAATTTAAGTCATAGGATGAGGGAAAACTTATTCTGGGAAAAAGTTCCAGAGCTCAGCTGTTGAATAGAAGAAAGACTGAGAATAACTTTTTACTCTTGGGTTGGAGAGTTGCACAGAGTAGGGGTAGGATTGTGTTGTAAGACGGTTACTACATACACTATGTAGAGGAGGTGGTAGAAACTGGGAAAGCTCTGAGGAACATTGATTATTATAGTAGCGATAGAATAGCGAGAGAGATGCAACATTGCGGCAAAGAGAGAGAGAGAGAGATTGCAGAGAGTTGGTGAGTGGGCAGGATTTAATGATACGAAAGGCTTTCCTTTCTACTTTGTCTAGGAGTGTTGTGTGAGAGGATCCTCCCCACCCATGTGAACAATACTCAATACAAGGACGCACTGTGCCCCAGTACATAGCAAGAAGCAAGGATACAGAACCCCTTGAGGCGGTTGAGCATACCTGTAACCATGTGGTTATATGGTGTTTCGTTCAATATTATAAGACACTATTATAATAAAATGGAAGTAAAGAAACTGGTTTAAGCTATACTTTATATATTAAGAGAGTAATACAACAGTTAAATATAACTCCTAAAATCTAAGTGGTTATAGTATTAGTATTGAGTGGGAGGCGTGGCAGAGTGGTCTTGCCACTGGACTGGTAATCCAATGGACCCGGGTTCGAATCCCAATATGTCAATGGGAAGATATTATTGGGATGGAATTTGTGCTGTACCTAGTTTCAGTGCATTACCACAGCACACCGAAATGCCAAAACAAAATACCCTCATTGTTCCCGGATTAAATAGCACTGTATGAATATTCTCATATTCAAAATATGCTACAGGGAGGCAATGCCTAGTGAGTTAATTGCTCAATAGGTGGCGTTCTGAGAGTGAGGGTCCAAGCCTGGGGAGTGAGACTGTGAAGCGCAGAGGCGAAGTAGCTTCAAAGATGGAGTTGGGTTTGAGCCATGAGAGTGAAAAGGCTATCAGCCTATGCCCGAGAGGGAGTAGTTGGAATATAGAAAAAACAAACAAAAATTTAAGGTAAAAGGGGTTGTGATAGTAGAGTGTAGACTTGACTTGAGAAGTGTTATAAGTGATAAAGGGACGGGATATGAACTTTGAGAGTTATTGAGTGAACTTCCTTCACAATTCCCTGGTGTACAGTGCTTAAGTGACAGGTGAAAGGGACGTGTGCAGGAGAAGGTGTGTATAACTTCCCTGACTGAGATCTCTAGGTGGAGTGATCTATCAATCTACCTCTCTGCTAGAGGTAGGGTGTGTTTGCTGACTAAGCATTCATTAACTAGGTCATGTGTTGACTTGAGTGTGTATTGTTGACGTTCTGTGTTGTCTTCGTATTGATAGCAGTGGCATTCTGTGGTTCTTAAACTAGCATTTTGTGGTGTCTAAGAGGGAAGATGTTTACCATAAGTTGTTTATCCTTTGTAAGTATAAACAATATAGATAGTTGTATCTCTATGATGAGATTGACTTGGTGAATATGAATGTGTAGTGATTATATGTGATTAACTAAAGGGTTAATAAGATATGTTAGTATTACATATTATGGGGTCTAATACATACATATATAGATATATTTAGTCCTTTATATAATGCTGATGGAACATAGGATGGACATATTAAGGGATTGAGTCTACTTTACTTGCATATATATTTGAGTGTTACATGCATGTTACATACCCAGCTTCTGGGAGGCTGCCTTAGCAAGACTGGTAATATGGTCCTTCCAAGTGAGAGCTGAAGAAAAAAGAGACACCAAGAATATTGAGAGAATATGAAGGATTGATTTTTGTATTGTTGAATTGTAAGGGATAGTCCTCTGGGAGTTCTAAACAGGTAGTAAGATGAAGACATTGGGTTTTGAAAGCATTAAAGGTAACAAGGTTTTCTCTGTCCCAATTGGAAATAGTAGTTAGATCAGAAGATAAGTGTTGCATGACTTCATTACGTTTGTTTTTGAGGGATTGCTGGCTGGGGCGTTCAGGAAAACTAAATGAGTAGTGTAAGGTAGAGTCATCTGCGTATGAATGAATGGGACTGGAGGTACAGTTGAGAAGACCATTTATGAAAAGTGGTGTGGATGGTGTAAATGAGAGTGGAGAAAGACTGAAAAATGTATGTGGAGAGTGCAGATTGAGTGTAGGAAATACGTTCTTTAAAAAAAAAAAGGCGTATACACAAGTACACAAGGCATAGACTTGTGAGGGGAGAGATTGTAGAGAGGGCATTGATGGATTATGTGCTGGTGACAAGGGAAATATTGTGTAGACTGCTGGATGTGAATGTGATGAGAAGTGAGGCGGAGGGTTTGTCGGATGATTACCTGGTGGAGGGAAAGCTAAGAGTTAGGAGTTACAGGAGAATGAGAGACAATCGTGTAGTATGAGAGGTAATAAAAGTTAGTGAGTTAGAGACGAGTGCAAAATAAAGGGAGTACAAGGAAAGACTAAATGAAAAGTGGATGGAAGTGAGAGATATGGAAGAGAGAGAAGTAGAGGTTGAATAGCAACAGTTTAAGGAAGGAGTGAAAGCAATTGCAGAGGTAGTGTGCGGTAAAAGGAAAGTAGGAGGCAGAGGTATCAGGAAGGGAAGCGAGTGGTGGAGTTATACGGTGAGAAAGGCAGTTGAGGAGAAGAGACAGTGTTTTGAGAGGGTTTTACAGGATGGTAGTGTTGAGGTATGGGAGAGGTACAAGGAGAAAAGGAGAGAGGCAAAACGGAAAATTAGAGAAGCGAAAAAAGATACAAACGAAAGGTGCGGTCAAAGGTTGAGTGAGAATTTTGAAGAACGAAAGAAGATGTTCTGGAAGGAGGTAAATAGAGTAAGCAAAGGAGAACAAAAGAGGGAAGAGTCAGTGAAAGATGCAAATGGAGAATTACTAGTGGAACCCGTTGAAGTGAGGAAAAGATATGCCAACTATTTTTAATCTTTGTTAAATGCAAGAGATGGAAGAGAAGCAGTGGTTGATGGAGATAGGTTACCCAGGCCACCCAGGTGGCAGAGAATGAATGAAAGCATTTAGGAAAATTAGGTGAAAGAAGCAGTGAAACAAATGAGAGCGGGAAAAGCAGAAGGTTTGGATGATATTGCTGTGGAGTGTATAAAGAAGGGTGGAGATGTGATAATAGATTGGTTGGTGAGACTTTTCAATGTGTGCTTTGTTGTGTCAATGATACCAATAGACTGGATGAGCGCATGTATTGTGCCGTTGTACAAGGGGAAGGGAGATCGGCAGGAGTGTTCAAGTTATAGAGGTATTAGTTTATTGTCAGTGGTTGGAAAGCTGTATGGCAGGGTGTTGATAGATAGGATAATAAAGTGTACAGAGGTTGCAATAGGAGAAGAACAGTGCAGTTTTAGGAGGGGAAGAGGGTGCGTGGATCAGATATTTGCAGTAAGACAGTTATCCGAGAAGTATTTAGAGAAGCATAAGGAGATATTTTGGGCTTTTATGGATTTGGAAAAAACGTATGATCGTGTGGATCGTGAAGCAATGTGGAAGGGGTAAAGGATTTATGAAATTGGAGGAAATCTGTTAGAAGCAGTTAACTTTTTCACGCTTTGATGACGCAGAGGTTGCCAGATTAGCAATAAGAAACTCTTATAATTACCTCTCCAAAATTAGTTTTCTGCCCACAGCTAACTCAAAGCCAACTGCAGAGGTTGAAGTAACTAAACTAAAGGTTTCTAAATACCCCTGATGGTAACAAAGGCTTTAAAGTATCCCTAATAGGCTCAAAATTGCGTCATAAGCGTGAAAGGGTTAAGAGTTTTCATGAAGGGAGCAGAGCATGTGTCGGAGTAGGAAATGGTGAGTTGAGTGAATAGTTTGAGGTAAAGCTAGCTTTGCGACAGGGTTGTGCAATGTCACCATGGCTGTTTAACATGTTTATGGATGGTGTGGTGAGGGAAGTAAAAATGAGAACTATGGGAAGAGGATATGGTTTAGTAGGAAAGAATGACAGAGATTGGGAGTTGAATCAGTTGCTGTTCGCTGATGACACAGCATTGGTGGCGGATTCTGAGGAGAAACTGCAGCGAGTAGTCAAAGAGTTTGGTGTGGTTTGTGGAAGGAGGAAACTGAAGGTGAACGTCAATAAAGGTAAAGTAATGGTGTGTAATAGGGGTGATCATAGGGTGAATCTAGATGTGAGGTTGGATGGGGACAATTATGAAACAAGTAGAGTGTTTTTAAATATCTAGGAGGAACGATAAGCAGGAGTGGAGGTATGGATATGGAGGTAAAACAGAGAGTGTGTGAAGGAAGGAAGGTTTTCGGAGAAATGGAAAGTATGTGGAAGACGAGACATCTCGGAATGAAAGTAAAAAGTGCAATGTATCAAGGAATTGTTATGCCAACAGTGATGTATGGGGCTGAGACGTGGGCTCTGAAGGAAAAGGAGAGAAGAAAGCTAGATGTGATGGAGATGAGCTGCTTGAGAAGTTTGTGTGGAGTTACTCGTAGAGACAGATTGAGGAATGAAGAGATACGTAGGAGAGTGGGGCAGCAGGAATATTTGTCAGCCAGAGTGGACGGAAGGGTGCTGAGCTGGTATGGTCCTGTTGAACAAATGGGCGATGAAAGGCTTACAAAGAGAATATGTGAGTCAGATACAAGGGGAGATAGAAGGGCAGGAAGACCCCCATTGAGATGCAGAGACTGTAAGACAAGCTTTGGATGATAGAGGAATGACTATAGATCAGGCAAAGGAAGTGGTAATAAACAGGAATGAATGGAGAATTCTTGTCAATAGATGAGTGAACACGTGGTCATTTGGGGGAAGGGGTCGGGCGCAAGTTGGACTAGATAATAGTCCATCAGTCGCCTGGCCCGGGGAGATGATTATTATGAAGGGTGTGTCTGGAAGTGTGGTGGGCGGGCTTGTGGCTTCGGCTCCGCTGCATGTCTGCCTGCCGAGATCGGAACCTCTCCGAGTGGTCGGTCCGGGGGAGTGCTGGAGGGACCTTGGTAACCCTGGTCTCTGGGTCTTTCCAGGGTGACATAGATGTGTGTGAATTTGTGTTTTTTCTGTGTGTGTTCGTTGTTTTATGTTGTATGTTGTGTTTTCCCTGTTCTTGCTCTGTCTTGAGTTGCCCCCCCCCCCCCCAAAAAAAAAGGAAAAGAGGGAAAAAGAAAACAAAACAAAAGTAGGAAATGTGGGGATTGGGCCTGAGTAAATAGAATAGAATATGATAGAAAGATAATGGGAGATAGGATAGAGCCCTGAGGAGCACCAGAGTTGATAGGATGAGGAAGTGAGCGATGGCCGTCCACAACCGCAGCTATGGAACGGCCGGAAAGGAAAATAGAGACAAAGGCACAGATGGAGGGCTAGAAACGGAAGGAGGGTAGTTTAGAAATTATACATTTGTGCCAGAACCTATCGAAGGCCTTCGATATGTCTAGTGCAATAGAAAATGTCTAACCGAAGTCCCGAAAGGAGGATGACCCAGAGTTAGTAAGATATGAAAGAAGATCACCATACTGGCGATCTGAGAATAGATTATGAGAAGAGAAAAATGCTTAAGAAATTTGGAAGCAAGAATATTTTTAAAAACTCTAGAGATACAAGAGATAAGAGCAATTGGACGATAGTTGGAGGGTTGAGAGCGGTCACCCTTCTTTGGCACAGGTTGAATGAGAGCAAACTTCCAGCAAGAAGGGCAGACATTAGAGGAGAGACAGAGACAAAAGAGTTTGCCTAGGCAAGGAGTCAGCACGGAAGCACAGTTTTTTAGTACAACAGGAGGAACACCGTCCAGACCGTGCACCTTCTTAGTATTAAGCCCAGAGAGGGTAGAAAATACATCTTTAGAATATATTAGGATATTAGGCATAAGTAGGAGATACAAGGGGGGTGGAGAGGGAGGAATAGCACCGGAATCATCCAAGGTGGAGTTTCTAGCAAATATTTGAGCGAAGAGTTTAGCTTTGTAAGAGGAAGAAGTGATGGTTGTGCTATCAGAGTGGAAAAGGGGAGGGAAAGACGAGGAAGAAAACATGTTGGAGAGGCTTTTGGCTAGATACCAGAAAGCTTGGGAAGAGCTAGAGTTGGATAGTTCAGGGCATTTTTTAATGATAAAATTGGCAAGTCGAAGAACAGATTTGGCTTGATTCCGGGCAGAATCATAGGAAAATGAGATTCTTGAGTCTTAAGTCATCGGTATCGTTTGAATGCTTCTTCCTTGTTGTGGACAGCAGTAGAACAAGCGTAAGTAAACCAAGATTTTATTGCATTAGACTGAGAGAAAGAAAATGGAATGTATGCTTCCATGCCCGAGAGGATTACCTCGGTAATGCGTTTAGCACTCTCCGAGGGTCCCCGGCCACGGAAGCAAAAGTCATTCCAAGGGAAATCAAATAAGTACTGCCGAAGAGCCTCCCAGTCGGCAGCGCCAAAGTGCCACAAGCGCCGCCGCTTGGGAGAATCGGGTGGCCGTATTGGAGAGATAGGACAGGTGACAAATATTAGTTTATGGTCGGAGGAGCCCAAAGGAGATAAAAGATTTACAGTATAAGCAGAAGGCTTAGTGGTTAAAAATAACTCAAGAATGTTGGGCCGATCTCCGAAGCGATCCGGGATACGGGTGGATTGCTTGACTAACTGCTCTAGGTCGTTTAAGATAGAAAAGATGTAGGCATGTTCACCAGGTTGGTCAGTGGAAACAGAGGAGAGCCATTGGTGGTGGTGAACATTGAAATCTCCTAAGATGGAGATTTCTGAGAAAGGAGAGATGTCATTAGTCGTGTTGAATAAAAAACTCTTCTGCAACATACTCTATATACATGTCTTATTCCTTTACTAAATTTCATTAAATACTGCTACCTTTAACTTCAAATCCTTACCAGTACACTGTATACTTAGCAACTCTGGGGAGCTGCAGGCAAAATATAAATCAAAAGAATGGAAGCGAGAGCGAGCCTACAATTGAATTTTATTATTACATGAAATTAATATTATATAACAACTTTTCACTTGTGACTGAACCTTCACAAAAATATTTCATAATGGAAATTTTCTTTGCATCCTGATAAAGTTAAGAGTATTGTAATATTGACTATACTATGCATACCGTAAGTAATTCACAATTCTATGTTTGTATAGTTGAATATTATAAATGTGTATTCATATGGTTCAGTTCCTGTCAATCATTAATCAATAGTATTAAAAGATCAAAAGGTTTATCATACCAAGCTTTGATTGGGTATTGTTTTGTAAAGCCTACTATATTCTGTCAAAACTTAACTATATTGTAAAATTAGTTTGGTCATGCAAATTATATTGTTGCCTATATATACTTAAGGTTGGGATTTCATTATATGTTAAGGACAAATCAAAACGTATCTAAAGAAAATGCTTACTGTATGCGGTGTTAAGGTGTCAAGAGCATAAACCCGGTATCAAATTACCTAATTTTTCACGCACCTGTTATCGTCAATATGCGTCTGAAAGCTGATTGAGATACAAATATAATTAGGCTACTCATGTCACCTAATTATTATTGAGATGACAGGACGAAAAGAAGATAAGCCCAACCAAATCAAGAACCCATTTCCACGTGCAGCAGAGCCCTCACCATCAATCTGTAGAATTGCGTCCATAGCAAACAGGAGGAAAACCAAGAATCAGTCTACCCTCAAAAACCGAAACCACCTACATCAGTTGCCCCTAAATATCCCAGGTAGAAAACGAGACTCACCTGGCCCAGTATGATCCGCTCCCCCTCGCTAATGACCCCAGGGCGATAAATAAAAAATGGCCGCCCGCATCCCAGAACTAGAATCCTCAGCAGGAGCCAGACTTGGATTACGACGAGGAATATTTTATGGAATTGCGACATCAACCACCTCCCTTTCCGTCTTTCTACCCAGACGGAAATACCTACCATCACTACCACCAAAGGGAACAACAACTACAATAAGAAGATTCCATCAAGCTACAAAACTACTACATAGAAACCAATAAATGTTAACCCGCTGAGTACCAGCTAAATATTTATAAATGTACCACCCAGGACCGGCTGATTCTGATTTTTTTTTTATAGAAACAATAGCGAATGGGTTAGGAATGAAGGAAAAACCACGAAAAAACGATCAAAAAGCTCAAAAAATGGTTCTACAGAGCCCCCGAAAACGGATTTTACAAGAGTAAAAAATTGAAGGCAATTTCCCCCAAAAAACATGTTTTTGCGCACTCACGCGCACGCGGTTGGACTTTGAGAGTTTTCAACCATCGGCATGGGTGCATGGGATACTTACACAGTTCTCATACAAATCTGAGCCCTCTAGGTGCCATAGGACCGGAGTAATTGGGACCGGACCGGCCAGGACGCAAACCATGCGTCGCTGGGGTTTAGCGTTACATACATTGTGGACGCAAACCCTGCGTCGCTGGGGCTCAGTGGGTTAAAGAACCAGCAAAACTGTATTTCATTTATCATGTATTTATCCAAGCATTCTATCACCTACTTTAAAAATAAATAAATAAAGGATACCATTCCCTATATAACCATGTATGCAATATATTTTTAAGACTTCACATAACCGAGCAATAATTCCAAAACTATAAATCTCATGTCTCTCATGTTCCGACGTGATTCATCTATGCCACCATCTGAAAGGTATAATACTACCTGACCAAAATCAGAATATGGTTAGGCAAAGTTGACTCACTGTCTAGCACGGATCACCTTCGGGACTCCGTGCTTGGATTATACGTGACCCAGTTAACTCGGAATATACTTCCGTAGGGGCTAGCCAAAATCCCTTTAAAAAATATCTACAAGCAGCGTGTTGTGTTGGAGGACCAAGAGAGTTGTGTGTGCCTATACCGTGTGAAGGTATTGTGTTCCCCCTGGTGCAAACAGGCAGACGGACACCTCACTCAGTCACCAAGTGTGACCAGATCTCTCACGGCTATATCCTCCTAAACTCCAACCCAAATTAAGCGCTTCTTGTTCAATCTATGAGTTTGGTAATTATTGTGAAGTTGAGATAGGATATAGGGGTATGGGAGGGAGAAGAAGATAAGTAGAGGAGGGGGAGGTGTGGATTAGGAGATCAGAAGAGTGGGAAGCCATGAAAAGAGTGAAGTTGGGGAAAGCACCAGGAACAGATGGAGTGTGTGAGGAAATGTTGAGGTATGGTGGTGAGATAGTGATCGAATGGGTATGGAAAATGTGCAAACTAGCATGGGAGAAGGGGAGTGCACCTGATGACTGGAAGACAGGCATAATAGTCCCCCTATATAAGGGTAAAGGGGAAAGAGGAGTGTGTGGTAACCACCGAGGAATATTTATTCTAAGCGCTTAGTAGTAGGGAAGGTGTACAGTAGGGTAGTGATTGAGAGAGTGAGAGTGAGAACGGAGAAATGGATAGGTGACGAGCAGTGCGGTTTTAGGAAGGAAAGAGAATGTGTAGATCAGATTTTTACCCTGAATTGTGTTGTGGAGAAATATCTGGAGAAGCAACAAAAGGTGTATGTTGCCTTTATGGACTTGGGGAAGGCCTATGACAGAGTGGATAGAGAAGGTAAGTGGAAAGTACTTAGAATATACGGAGTAGATGGCAAGTTGCTGAAAGCAGTGAAGACCATGTATGAGGGTGCAAAGGCGGCAGTACGTGTGGAGAATGAGCAAAGCGAGTTCTTTGACATGAATGTTGGTTTGAAACCGGGGTGTGTCATGTCCCTGTGGTTGTTTACTGTTTATATGGATGGAGTCATGAAAGAAATACAAGGAAAAGCAGTGGATGTTGGTGTATCGCTGGTAAGGTAGGGAAATGAGTGGAAGCTACCTGTACTGTTGTTTGCTGATAATACAGTTCTGATGAGCGATAATGAATGGGAGTTGCAGGGTCTGGTAAATGTGTTTGGAACAGAGTGCAAAAAACGGAATCTGAAGGTAAATGCGGGGAAGAGCAAGGTTATGGTCTTCGAAAGGGGTGAAGCCACAGAGTGTGAGGTGAAATTGAACGGTCAGGCTATGGAGATTGTCAGCTCATTTAAGTATCTGGGCAGTGTGTTGAGTAAAGATGGGACTATGGATGAAGAAGTGTGGGAGAGGGTGCAACACGGGAAGAGGGTTGTAGGAACGCTGAAAGTAGTAACAAGAAATATGGTGGTCAGTATGGAAGTGAAGAAGTCCTTGCATGACAGTGTGGTAATCCCGACACTGATTTACGGAAGCGAAGCATGGACATTTGAGAAGAGATTCAGACCAAGAGTGAGAGGGGTGGAAATTAGTTACTTGAGAAGTGCGTGCGGAGTTACATGGAGGGATAGACAGACGAATGAGGAAGTAAGGAGGAGGTGTGGTGTGTAGGTAGATGTGCTGGAAAGTGTGAAAAGGAACACCTTGAGATGGTTCGGCAATATGGAACGTATGGGAAGCGAGAGAATGACTAAGAGGGTCCACGAGAGCGAGGTGGAAGGACAGAGAGGGAGAGTAAACCGAAAGAGAGGTGGAAGGATGGGGTGAGGAAGTATATGGATGAAGGCGGTGCTGATTGGGAGGAGGGGCATCGACTGACTGGGGACAGAGGTGCATGGGGGTGGTTCATTCGTGTCCACCCCTTCGGGGATCACGGCATCAGGCAATAGATAGATAGAGATAGGATAATATGTTGCGTGTTCGAATTATCGTTAACTATCGAGATTAAGGATTCTTGTCTTCTAGGAACCGTTGTTCGTATTGAGAGAACATACAAACTCTGTCTTGGGATTGATATATCTATATACGTTGTAACATATATTCCTATGTTATATATAATGTTTATAAATATATTCGTTCGGAAATAAAACCCGCACACTACACGTAAAATATAGTGAACACCCTAACAGATCTTATCCAGTGTTTAATACCATTTAGCTGGGTATGTAATCGTGTATAAAGGTAGGTTCACACATAGGCGAGTCGGAGCGCGAGGCCAACGCGAGTCACACTCGCCGCATACTCACCATGATGGAGCCCGAACCCAACGCGAGTAGCATCTGATGCGAGTATACACGCATGTAACACGAAAATAACCCGAGTTTACATGAGTTTACACGAGTTTACACAAGTTTACAGGAGTATCCGCGAGTGTCGGCGAGTGTAACACGACTCCAACACGCACCGCCAAAATTTGAAAAATAACGGTCAAATTCCAGGGTACGAATAGTGCGAGTTTACGGGAGTCTACACGAGTGTCACAGGAGTTTACACGAGTTTACATGAGTTTACACGAGATGAACGCGAGTCTACAGGAAGTTTACAGGAGTGTATGGGAGTCTAACACAAGTGTGTGCGAGTGTTGGCGAGTGTCAGGATACGTATATAAAGAGGCCCCCACTGGCACCATTATTCACACCACCCAACACCACCACGGACGGACGTACTCTGCAGGATACAGCCCAACCCACCCACCCACCCACCCACCCACACACCATGTCCATCAGGAGGCGGAGAGCGGCAGCTGTGCTCATACTGAAAATGCAGATGCGTCTCCTAGACCTCGAGGAGCTGGAGGAGAAGGAGGCTGAAGAAAGACGTCAAGGGGAAAGGCCACGAATGAGAGTTTGGGCTAGGAGGTGGCTACTGATACGGCCACAGTTCGGTGTGTACGAACAACTTATGGAGGAGCTTAAGAGAGAGGACCCCAAAGGATTCCGGAATTTCCTACGTGTGGACGTCCACCTGTTTAGGGAGTTGGTGGCACGTGTCGGGCCTAGGGTAGAGAAGCAGGACACCTTCTGGAGGGATGCTTTGTCACCTGGGCTGAGGATTGCAATCACACTCCGCTACCTGGCCACTGGTGACTCATATCCTAGCCTACAGTACGCGTTCCGTGTGGCCCGGAACACCATCTCCCTCATGGTGCCTGCAACATGCGAAGCCATCATTGCAGAATACCAGGAGGAGGTTATACGTTGCCCCAGGACACCGGCGGAGTGGAAGGATGTTGCCAGTGAATTTGCCAAGCGCTGGGATTTCCCACATACCGTTGGTGCCATCGACGGAAATCACTGTGCCATCAAATGCCCTCCAAATGCCGGTACAGAATTCTACAACTACAAAGGCTTCCACTCCATCGTGCTCATGGCTATTGTAGACGCCGACTACAAGTTCCTCTACTGTGACGTGGGTAATCACGGTAGCTCCTCAGATGGTGGGGTCTTTATAAGAACGAATATCAAAGCAGCATTGGATGGGTGCACCCTGGGACTCCCTGCTGCCGAACCCCTGCCCAACGACGACACACCTGTTCCCTACTTCCTGGTGGGTGATGACGCCTTCCCCATGCGAAGGTGGTTGATGAAGCCACACTCTACCCGGCAACTGACTGTACCGGAGCGGATCTTCAACTACAGACTGTCCCGGGCTCGCAGAGTTGTTGAGAACGCCTTTGGCATCATGGCAAGCAGGTATGTGTTTGATTATGTGAAATGTTTGACCAGAAATACAGGTATCGGTGATGGCACCCTACTAATATGAAGTATACTAGTCAGGTATTAAATATACATGCTCGTAACCATTATCCCTATAATTAATATGGATTAATACATCTCCCCCACATCCACAGAGTGTGAGTCGTCCACGTCTGCAAGCCCAGTTTTGACTAAAAATGATCCTAACCTTTATTTCCCTATTTAATAATTATGAACTATACCATTCAGTGTTTAAATATACATGTTTTTTCTCTCCCTAATTCAGGTTCAGGTGCCTTCTCCAAAGCATTCCCCTCCACCCGTCCCGTGTTGAGTCTGTGGTGATGGCGTGCTGTTGCATGCATAACCTTATGCGAATGAGGTTCCCTAATCACCACGCCAACCTAGCGGACGAGGAGGACGCTGAGACGTATGCTATCATCCCTGGTGGTTGGAGGGAGGTGCGGGACAGGCTGAATCCCCTCGAGAGACTATCCAGGAATGTCGTGACAGCCCAGGCCAAGAGGCAACGCCAGCACCTCACCGACTACTGCTCATCACCCAGTGGCAGTGTCCCCTGGCAGAACGACCTGATAGGAAGGTATGTATCCATATCTTGCCATTGCTTTCATTAATATTTTTGTAGTTTACATATTTTTTATTATGTTGTTAATCATGTTTTAAATCAATTAAACCTCATTAATATATATTCTCTATTTGTTAATCGCTTTTTATAAAGTGTCCTATATTATGGTGCTCACCTTTGCCTATGTCCTTTCATAATGTTAAATATATAATATTTAATGTATATTTTTTATTTATTTATATTTCATGTTGGATATCAATCTGTATATTATTTCTTGTCATCATATATATAGAGTGTTTTAAATATCTAGGAGGAACGATAAGCAGGAGTGGAGGTATGGAAGTGGAGGTAAAACAGAGAGTGTGTGAAGGAAGGAAGGTTTTCGGAGCAATGGGAAGTATGTGGAAGACGAGAAATCTCGGAGTGAAAGTAAAAAGTGCACTGTATCAAAGAATTGTTGTGCCAACAGTGATGTATAGGGCTGAGACATGGGCTCTGAAGAAAAAGGAGAAAAGAGGGCTGGATGTGATGGAGATGAGCTGCTTGAGGAGTATGTGTGGAGTTACTCGTAGAGACAGATTGAGGAATAAAGAGATACGTAGGAGAGTCGGGCAGCAGGAACATTTGTCAGCCAGAGTGGACAGAAGGGTGCTGAGCTGGTATGGTCATGTTGAACGAATGGGAGATGAAAGGCTTACAAAGAGAATATGTGAGTCAGGTACAAGGGGAGATAGAAGGGCAGGAAGACCCCCATTGAGATGGAGAGACTGTGTAAAAAAGGCTTTGGATGATAGAGGAATGACTATAGATCAGGCAGGGGAAGTGGTGGTGGACAGGAGTGAATGGAGAATGCTTGTGAATAGTTGAGTGAACACGTGGTCATTTGGAGTAAGGGGTCGGGCGCAAGTTCGACTAGATAATAGTCCATCAGGCGCCTGGCCCGGGGGGACGATTAATATGAAGGGTGTGCCTGGAAGTGTGGTGGGAGGGCTTGTGGCTTTGGCTCCGCTGCATGTCTGCCTGCCGAGATCGGAACCTCTCCGGGTGGTCAGGGGCCGGGGGAGTGCTGGAGCGACCTTGGTAACCCTGGTCTCTGGGTCTTCTCCTGGGTGACCTGGATGTGTGTGAGTTTGTGTTTTTTATCTGTGTTTATTTTTTGTTTTATGTTGTTTTTGTGTTTTCCCTGTTCTTGCTCTGTCTTGAGTCGGCTACCCCCAAAATGGGGATTGGGCCTGAGCATATAGATAGATAGATAGATAGATAGATAGATCATATATTCTTTGCATATATTGCACATCATTATTTATGTTTTACTATCAATATTATTCCAGAAACCTATTTCAATCATATTATATTTCTTCTTTTCCTGTCTTCATTATCGATGTTAATATCAATATTATTTATAACACAACTTGAATTCATATTAACTTATAGTTTGTCTCTGTTGACAAGTCTTTGCCCTGTTTATAAAAGGAACCTTTCTTGAGAATGTTTACCCATAAACTCTAATAATATAGTTTGGATCCAAAACAACAGCTGGAGGCACATTAATTTATTTTATTCATAAACATAGATATATAGCATGTTAATATATAGCCGAAAGTAATATAGTATATAAATATATACCAGAAAGTATAGAAATAATAAATAATAAGAGATATTCATTTTATGTGTAGACATAGTATTATATATATTCGTCATTCCCATCACTGGGGGGTTTATGACTTTATTATTATACACAAAGGTTTAACACATTTTCGTCATCCCCAGGCCTGGGGGTGTTGACTTTGGTGTTCAACCTTGTTTATAGGAAGTTCCCTGGTGTTGGTGGCCTACTAGTAGCTAGGCTTCAGGGAACCGGTGTTGCAATGTTGGCGCCATGTGTAGGGGTAAGCGACCCCGCCCACCATTCATGTATATGTGCAGGAGACCTGAATGGCGTACCAGCCATCAGCTCTTGGAATGTGGGGTTTGTGAAGGCTGCTGGCATGCGTGATGGTCCTGGCTGGGGTTGCATCTGTGGTGGTGTGGTGTGCAACTGCGGGGGGGCTGGTGGTGTGGTGTGCAACTGCGGGGGGCCTGGTGGTGTGGTGTGCAACTGGGGGGGGTTTGCTGGTATCACCATCTGGGGTGACGTGGAGAGGGTGACCTCATCCCTGGCCTGAAGGACTTGCTGCATTATCCTCCGTGACAATATCTCCCCTACAGCGTCAGGGAGCCTCTCGAGCTGCTGCTCCAAGTACCCCACGAACTGTCCATACTTGGTCTCCTTCCCAACCAGGGATATCACCAGGCGTGACATGTCCTACCGCATCGCCTCCCACGTCGCACTCAGCTGGAGAAACAAGAGTATGCAGGTTAAACACCTTTGGTACTTATAAAATAATACATACATGTCATGGTAAGTTATGCTAATAACGTTTTTATGTTTTTCTCCTCCAGATGCATATGTCTTCCTCTACAGGAATTGTTTGCGGGTTACAGCGTACACGAACATAGGATTTACATAATACTCTCGTAATGACTAATATACTCTCGTAATGACATATGTTAAAGGTTTTCATATTTACCTCCACAGGTGAGAATGCCTCTACAGACTTCCGGCACTTGTTCTGGCTGCTGGACCTGGCAGTGGGAGTTGTGTTGGTTGGAGGGGGCATGGCAGTGTCCTCTCCATCACTCTCGTCCTCGCCAATCACCTCCATATTCACATCCGGTGAGACGTCATCGGTCGGGTTTGGAAACTGAAACACAAAAACATTAATATATCCTATATAAATAAGACCTTTAACCTATTTTAATATACTTAAATATATGTACCTTGACAATATAAATAAATATAAGAAAATACTTTTTATGTTTACATGAAGCCTTCAATAATAAATGTATGAATTTAAGTATATATGCACAAGATAAGCATGATATTAACAGCCATGAATTAATATATGTATAAAATCATATGCACAAGATAAGCACGTTATTAACAGACATTAATAGCCTAGGTATACATGGTTAAATAATATTTTCCAAATGTGATAGCGAACAGTTATTTAAGTATATATTGTTTTCACACATATTAGGTATGTTTATATTAGTTCTAACCTTAGCTGTGACCTTGGTCTTTACGCGGGAGATGTGCCCTTTGAGGAAGGCAAACTTCTGCATGATCCAGGTGTCCCTCTCTGATAGTGGCTTGCCCTCGAATGTCCCAGGTGTTCCCGCTCCACTCTTCATATCGCTCAGCTTTGAATACCTTGACCGCATGTTGCGCACCCAATGTGCCAGATTAGCGCCTGTGTAAAGAGTAATATTTATTAAGCAAGGCCCCTTTATATATATGATTTATATCCGTAATTTCACAGGCCAAACATGGCTTGATAATACATTATTAGTTAATGCTGTTAAATACAAGCGTAGAGGGATGTATATGATACTGGCAACACACATACATATATGCCAATTTAGCAAACTTTAATATAATAGTAATTATGTATTTCACGTATAAATCACATGGAATCAAACCAAGAACACAACATCAAGGTATTCAATCACTTATTACAATTAATATTGCATGCTGCATGTTTTGTTGTGGGTACTTACCTGTGACATTAACACCCAGGGTAGCAGCCTTCTCGTCGTAGGTGCGGAGTTTCCTGCGCGTATCTTTGTAGGCCTTGCTACGCTTCATATATAACATGGGGGTGTCCTTCACCCACTCGGCCAGCATGTCCTCAGTCTCGTCGCTCAAGATTACCCTTGTCAACTTATTCTTCTTAATGGCGCCATAACGCACAGGGCCCGCGCTGACAGGGGGGTCAGGGGTATCATCATCACTGTCACTGAGGCTACCTTGGGTGTCCTGACTGGTATGAGTATCCTGACTGGTCTGAGTATCCTGGCTGGTCCGAGTATCCTGGCTGTCGTCAGCATCAATATCTCCATCAAACACGTCCATGTCCTCATGTCCACTGGGCTGGCTGTCCGGCACAATGTCATCCGAGTCGTCCAAGTCTTGCGACGCAACAGGCCTCCTGGCAGGGGGTGCGATGCGGGGTTGTTCGGAAGGTGTAGCCTTGCCTTTCTTCACAACACCATCACCACCCTTCCGAGACTTGGTGGCCGCCACCTTCTCCTTGGGCAAAGGCATGGTGCAGGGCAGGCAGGTAGAGCAGTGTGGTAGGGCAGGCAGTGTGGTAGGGCAGGCAGTGTGGTAGGGCAGGCAGTGTGGTAGGGCAGGCAGTGTGGTAGGGCAGGCAGGTAGGGCAGCGTGGTAGGGCAGGCAGCGTGGTAGGGCAGCGTGGGTCGCTGTGCGGCCCGGGTCAATGGGTCCTTGGTGGCGTCATGGTGGAGAGTGGAGGAGCACCGCGGGCGGTCCCTTTTTATAGGGGGTGTTGACGCGGTGGTGCCACCTACTCGCGCGGTGTTGCCAGCAGTCGCACACCACTCGCGTCGACTCACGTTGGTTCACCGTTACTCGCGTAGACTCACGTTGGTTTCGCATAGACTCGCATAGACTCACGTTAATATCGCGTAAATTCGTGTTTGTTTCGCATAGACTCGCGACATATATTGTGAAATCCAGACCACCACGTGGGTACTCTCGTTTACGCGTGTTACACTCGCGTTACCCCGTGTTAACTCGCGTTAGCGTCGTGTTGACTCCTGATTGACTCCCGTTAAACTCACCTTTGGCAATATTGGTTGTTTACTATAGTGTAGACTCCTGTTGTACTCATGTAGACTCACGTAGACCCGCGTGGACTCGTGAAAACTCTTGTAGACTCGCGATCATTAAATTTCTAAATAGTACAATGGGACTGTCACGCGAGTCTACATGAGTGTCACACGAGTCTACAGGAGTTTACACGAGTTTACGCGAGTCTACGCGAGTCTACGCGACTCTATGCTAGTTGGCGTCCTACTCCCACTGGACTCTCCAATTTTTGTGTCTGTACAAAAATTTGGCCGCGTTCGCGAGTCTACGCGGTCCACCGCGAGTCCACGCGAGTCTGTGCGAGTGTCGGCGATTGTCGGCGAATTTGGGATAATCATTGGCGAGTGCAAAAATGTCATCACTCGCGTTGGAGTTGCGCTCCGACTCGCCAATGTGTGAACCTTGCTTAAGTGTTCACAGAGTGTTAAATTATTTTGTCTCTTAGTAGACCTGATGTATTCATGCTTCTTAACGTCAACTCAGTTTAAGCGTTGTATGAATTCTAAATTAAATTCTATTTATATCACATCGCATTTAACTTTGTTCGTCTATATCTCAGCCTCTCAGCCAGGTTAACCCCTACTCTACCATAGGGTACTACCATAAAAGTCCCCCCCCCCAGTCCCAAGCAATGTGGCCAAAATGGCAAGATATAACAACCTCCCACCTCAAAAGATGGAGGAATACTGCCTCTCCCAGCCTGTAAAGGCTTGGATATAAGCTGAGAAGTGTTGCCAACTCTAGAGCAGTGCTCGAACGGTCGTGGTACCAAGCACTGCCTGATACTTGCAGGTACAGTCATCAGGATTAATTTGTTTCATTTTCCCTGTTAGTAGCACTACACGGTGGAGAGGTATCCCCTCCACCTCCTCTCCTTGTTGTTCCCATACCCCCACCGAAACCCTCCCATTTTCTCTCCGACCCCCGAACTACACTCACCCTCCCTTCTCTTGCTCTCACCCAGCTAGGAGCTACTTCTGGGACTTCGCCGATTAAAATTATTCTGAACACTTAATGAAGGAATGAAGTATTTCACACACTTCTCTCGACCACCATCTCCTGCACATTAAACATATTATGAACTAAACAAAACCTAACCTGAAGCTGGTAATTACTACCGTTACTAGTAGGGTCAACTGTATAATGATATGGATATACCAGGAGCGCGTTCAGTCTACCCAAACACGCAAACGGGATAGCTCTACTGAACGTGATCGCCTCTGATTCG
Source organism: Lithodes maja (assembly GCA_037953745.1). Lineage (NCBI taxonomy): Eukaryota > Metazoa > Arthropoda > Malacostraca > Decapoda > Lithodidae > Lithodes > Lithodes maja. Next base: position 32,747 of record JBAKBP010007216.1, on the reverse strand, counting down.
ACGAATCACGTTTGTGATTGTTTGCAATCAGACGGCGATCACGCTAACACTCCCTGGAGGTGACTAGCGAAGCTATCATAACAGTAGGCCTAAATCTCTCTTCTACATTATATTATCATAATTAAGCTTAATTAGCCTACCTCCATGTTATTTATGTGTCGCAATCTCAATTATAAGGTGGCACACCTATAAAAATCATAGTTATCGTGACCATTTTGCTATATATAACATAAAACAAGCAGCTTGGAGCGCAAGTCTCACAGCTACTTCGTCAGGCCTTCAGTGCGGTAAGCGTAGCCTAGTTGGTAACGACTTCGCTTTTAAATCTGTAAGCCTACTCGCGAGGGTTCGAGGCTCGATGAGCTAATGTTTTTTTTTTTTTGCAATTTTTATTTAATTTTTATCGTTATATATTGGTAATGTTACTATGCCAATGATGTATTGTAATGGGTTATAACTTGCTGTACAGGTTGTTGAGCGTTTGTCTATATTATTGATTGATTATTATGTGTTGTATGCGGTTTGTATTTCATTGTTATAGTTATATATCGGTAATGTTACAGTTGTTACTATGCCAATTGAATGATAGCCTATATTTTAACGGGTTATAGCCTAGCTTGCTGTACAGGTTTTTCGGCGTTTGTCTATTATTGATCGATTACTCTATTTACATGTCTTAAAAACAATTTCGGAGGCATAATTGCATTTAAGTATGATAGGTCACTTAAGCTATGTTTAGTAAGGTAGCCTATCCACGCTATAGTTAAATTTTCAAAGGTAATCTAATGGTTAAAAAATAATATTTATGAACCTTCCACAAATATAAGCTTGCAAATAGCCTATATAGCCTACACATAGATCGTCAGGAAAAGAAAGTATGCCTATACATACATCGCCAGGAAGAGATAATATATATAGGCTACTATTTAATTCAGCCTGGCTACATCGCCAGGGAAAGAACAATATATAATTATACACTATAGAATTTAGCCTATTCATAGTCCTACATCGCCAGGAAAAGAACATCTACTTTTTATTTCCCCAATAGACTAACGGAGAATTGTTTGAAAATTACACGGGGAATAAAGAGCTACCTTTGCCAGATAAGAGCCGTAATAACTTTGTCAACATTTCCTTATAAGATTATAAGATATAATAGCCTGATGGTAGCCTAGCCTACCGTCTGTCTTGAGCTTGAACAAGGCTGCCGACTGTAGCTGACAGTGTGACTACCTTAGCCAATAGTCTATATTGATGGATAATAATATCCAATATTAAAATGTATTGATTTGACAAAACCATTTGACTTTGATTGAAATGAATAGACCGAAGAAGCACTGTAACAGGCCTAAAACCTTCGCAGACATCGCCAACAAGATTTTAATTTCGTGCTCATAACCACTGACCAATCAGCGACGAGAATCAATGTTTGCCTATCAATGTCGTTCAGTCTGCGCGATCATAAACAGGATTGCTCAAACAGAAACAGGATTGCCTGATAGGGTAGACTGAACGCGCTCCAGGTATGAGGGGTAGAAATACACACTTATATAATTATATAAAAGGTATAATGAGATTATTTGGGTATACACGAAACTGTTATACAGAGTGGTATTGTAGTAGAAGAATTATTGATCAGTTCAATATTTTAACTCTTGTAGTTTATCTGGGATTTAATAAATAGGCATTATATAGTTATTTAGTAATTATTCTTAACAGGTGTGAATTCAAATTATCTTGAAAGTTATCTCAAGATAATAAGCTTGAATAGGCGTGAAGCTTTCAATAGTATTATGTGGAGTAGATACCCTACGTCTTGCCATTACTTAGGGAGTATTTAACGCAATTTGCTGTTTCAGCCCATATTGCTACATAGCCATAGTGAACGCCCCCCTTAACTTGGTTACAAAACAAGATACCTGATCCAATATGGCAAGGTGTTAAAGGTAAGGTGATAAAATTAATAAGTCCTTCCCTAATGTATGGGTGAGCGTAAGTGTTGAGGGCATGGGCACTTTAAAGTAAGACCCTCCCTAATGGATAGATGAGCGTAAGAGTACCCGAGGGGTAGTTAATTAAAATAGGGCATATATATTGGTTATCAACCCTTCAGGATTATTAAGCCTGTTTATGTCAAGTAATATTTTAAAGCCTGGAGCCTCTTTTCGAAAACTCCAGTATCTTGCCCGAGGGTAGTTTGTGTCCCGTTTATATACAGTAGTTTTACATTATGGCCAATTAGGAAAACAATATGGCCTAATGATTGGGTAGATATCTCCGTTAAGAGGATGAGTGTTGAGTTAGCGTAATGCAGTCACATGGTCGACTCACTGGGCACATTCTCGGCAATAATTCATGGCATTTATTGGAAAATTGGCTGTTTACATTTAATTAGTCCTGAACTGTCTGGAAGCAGAGAGATTTGTGGAGAATATGATTAAGCAAATGTTTTGTTCTTGTATACGGTGCTAATAAGTAATTATATTAATATTTGATAATTGTATAAAAATAAATAATTAAAACAAATTGAATGGTTTACTTTGTGTGTTCATTGATGGGAGAGACTTATGGTGGAATTGACACAGACGGTCCTCGTTGTCTCAAGCTTGTTACGTAGCCCAGACTGAGCCATTACAACGATGAAAAGGAAATACAACTTCACGTGGGTTAGTTTGGCAGCTATAATAGAGTATGATGCAGTACTAAACCATCAGTACATCGGTATGAAACTTTCAGGGGTCAATGGTAAATGTATCTGCATGAATTACTCGAATCATATGTAAGGTTTTCGGCGAACATCCCCCCCCCCCCCCCACTCTCTCTCTCTCTTTTTCTTTCTTTCAAATTTAGTAAAGCTAATACTTGACTCTGCCTATGATGCATTGCATTCCTTCATTAGGTGTTCGGAATACATGCAATTGGTGAGGTCCAACAGTAGCCCCTAACTGGGTGAGAGCGAGTGAAGGGAGGGTGGGTGTAGTTCTGGGGTCGGAGAGAAAATGGGAGGGTTTCGGTGGGGGTATGGTAACAACAAGGAAAGGAGGTGGAGGGGATACCTCTCCACCGTGCAGTGCTACTAACGCCTTAGTCCAGGGAAACTGAAACAAATTAATCCTGACTACTGTACAAGGATCATATATTACTGACGGCTCTCTGCCGTCCCTGGGACTGGGGAGTGATTTATCTTCTGACGGCTCTCTGTGTCACTGGTACTGAATGGATTAATATAAATTATACTCAGTTCCCTGAACTAATATTACATTTTGTAACTGTATGAGCCATTAGAGATTTATATCTTCTATACATCAACCTAGCTTTCAAGTTATTTGTACTTCATCGGATATTTTAATTTACATACTTTGCTATCACTGAAGGCGGGTGACCTCAGTATTATTGACCTACCTTGTTTGCGCTCTACCTCGCATTTACCTGACCTCAGGATATCCGATATTGTTTTTGAGACTAACCGCTCTGTGTGCGTTTATGATATATGTGTGTGTTTATCACCTAGCATTTATTGATAACATTAAATAATATGCACAATATTTATTTGTGTTTTATGTGAAATAAGAATAGTGCTATTTAGTTCCTAATTATTAATGAGCTTATTCCTATATGAATAATTCTCATACTCAAGTAATTTGTGTATTTGTACCCTAGCTATAAATGATATAAAACTTGTGAACCGCAATTGTGTATTCTGTGACATTGGTGGAGATTGAGTTAATTAATATTCATATGATCATAGTCAGCTGTGTTCCAGTTGAGTGTTATAGTTTCTAAGCTTTCCTAAGGAGGAAATATAGAACTAACTTAAAAGACGAAGAATTATATCGTCGCATAGCAATTATTATTATCATTATTATTATTGTTTATTGTCTTGGTTCAGATACCAGTGCAAAATTATTATGTATGTATAGATATATGCAGCTTTTTAATTATATGATATATTGTTTCTCTCCCATATCCGGTGTTGCTGGTCTTATTATATTGTGTGTTATTGTACAATTGCATTGTCCTCTTCTCTCCACCACTACAACTACTTATTGCTATTTTGTTCAGTTTACAATCATCCTACTCCTAACTAGTCTCTTGTTGTTGCTGTCCTAAGTTATCCTTGTTCCCCCTCTCCATCATCTCTCTTATTGTATATCTCCTTCCCATTTCCCATGTTCCTCATATGGTTTATTCATCTGGAGGTGGAAACAGATAAACGGACTTCCAACTGTTCCAATTCTCCGAAATTGCATTGGGACCTCCTATTGAAGTATTCGTCCAACGAATCAAGTAGTGAGGAAACTTGCTGGTCTGTCTGGACGCAAATTGATCTAATTGTGGGTGGTATTTCATGGCAATCATCTCTTGAAAAACGGTTTACCGAGACTCCACTCCACCAGTGTGCTCTTTTTCGACAGAGCGTCTGTCTATAAGATCGCTACAGCTGGCATATACGTCGCATGGATCGTTATTCTTTGCCTGTGGGCTAGCTTGAAAATTATTTACGAGAGATGATAAAGTATTCTGGTTGTTTTTTCTGAAATATTTCGACTTGCTTTTCCCGAAGGAGCCATGAGACCTGAGAAATCTGAGAAGAACAAACACTTCTTTGGCATTGATGTGCAATTGTTATGCCTGGATCATTGACCCTGACCCTGATGCCCTTCAGTGGACTGATAACCGCAGCCGAGGGTGCCCAATGCATCTGTGTCTACCCATAACTTCGGTGGAGGATCTACCAACGACTGCACAGAGGTTGGAATTGAATTTTGTGTTCAGAATGCCAGCAGTCAGACAATTAGGGAAGGTAAAGGCAAGAGACAACCTGGCGGATAGATAGGAAAGTCACTGTTTAATTCTAGAATTAGTCTTTTGAGGTGAAACCGTGAAGGTGGCCTATGACTTAAATTGCTTCGAACTCCGTGTGTCCAGGCATTTTGGCTCGAATGTCCCTTGATATTGGCCCTGTCACTCTTTCAACTATGGGGGAGGCACTCGCTATAGGCAGTAATGCCTTTTGCCTCCCTCAATCACATAGAAAAAATAATAAAAATAAATAAAAAAAAGGGATGGTTAATTGAATCCAAATGTGCGTGCATTTGAAGGACTCCATTGCTGACGAGTGACTGGCAGGCATTGTATGAAATAAATTAACTTGTGTCATAGTCTGGTCTCATTGTCTTGACTCAAATGAATGGTTAACTTCTGAAAGTCCAGAAGTAAACCTTCCCACTGCATGAGACTGGAGATGAAAATTCACTTTTGATTTTTAATCCGGGCCTAAATACGTTTTATTATATGACAGTAAGAGTATGCTCTACTACAAGAGATGGAGAGTCTGCTATGACCAACCGGTTGTCATAAACGAACAGAATGGCCATGCCTCTTGTCCACAGGGGGAGTTGCATTCCATTCTGTTGACATTATACGCTTTGACAGGTCAAGTTTCTAAAGCATATGTTATGACACTTCTAACACATGAAGCGTACACCTTATCCCTACTGACACACACACACACACACACACACAGAGCAGTGAAAGTATTATACAACAATAACAATGAAGATAAAGAGAAGACACAAACTAATATCATGCGGAATAAGGATGGTGAAGATATAACAAGACATATAGGAAGTAGACAACATTATAATATAATGCAGAATGAGTATAAAATAATATATACAAAAGGAGAAATAGGAGGAGGGAGGTGCCCTTTGATCCTCTTGAAAATGTACTCAACTTTGTCACACAAGAAGAAAGAGAGAGAGAGAGAGACGAAGCGAAATAAAGAAGGGATTCGAGAGGTTATAATTATATATATTGCTTGTCTGATAGAAACATGCATACATAAACTTATGCACACATTTACACACACGTTAGCACGCCATAACACGCGCTACCGACCTTCAGTGACACACACACGACCACATTGTTACATACACACAAAAATACAGATATGCAAAAACAAAGACAACAAATAAACACTCACACGCTGGTTCACATATACTATAACATGCTAGATATTTCTCTCTTTGTAAACGACTCACGAAAATAAACTTGTGTGTCCTGCCATAGAGAGAGAGAGAGAGACCAAGCTACTTATGATGTCGTGCACGAGGCTTTTCGTAATAAACGCAATATCTAGCGGGCATATTTACTGACTAAGATAAGAAGTAAAGAGGATCCAGAATATATTGGGATCAGAGACCCTGGCATCAATTTAACCATGTCAATAGGATGGTGGAATTTGTATTTTATTTTGGATAAACTCGAATGACATTATTTGGATCGGTAAGGACCCTTATTAGCTTTTTTAACCTTAAAAGTTCCGACATAAACTTAACATGTCGTTTGATGACATATGGTCAAAATTAATTGAACCCCATTTTATTGATGGAATTAATAAGTAGTCAACAGAACACTTTCCCGAGGCATATGTTTCGTAACCAAAAGTGTCTGAATTAATGTTTACAAAATATTACCTCACCGACTTTACTCTTCCTTCAGTCTATCCATACCCACGAAAGAAGACCCAGAAATATTGACTCCAAAACAATGTTATGCAAGAATTATTAGTATAAATGCCTTAACATTATACTACACATATGACTCCGATAATCTGCCGATATAGAACTGGAGTGACTCCTTATTTATACATTTTGGATGATGTATCTAATTTTTATGTATCGTTTCCCGTGGGTCAACACAGGAAAGGGGAGAAAGAGTAGGACAATTAGCTTATGAAATTTGAGATTCTCAAGATGGAAAGCTTTTACTGGGAAACGTTGAGCTGTGGTCTATAGTTGTGGTTGTGTTGTGGTAGTTGATGTTGAGTGGTGGTAGAATGGTGCTATTTTGTCATTCTATGTGTATGAAGGATACAAAAGGCAAAGATGCCTGTAAAAAGTGTCCTCCCCAACTTGAAAGAGATATTACCAAATGTCCCGCAGTTATCATAATAGAGAACACATTATAAAAAGGTTAATCAAAACTAATGTAATTACATATAACGTAATGTATAACATAATTTTAACCCAATGACTCCTGGCACGCCATGGCAATTTATAGCATTTTACAGGCTTTTAAAACCTGTTGAGACGAGTCCGAGTGAGCGGGAGTGTGGCAGGCCCTCTTCCACTCTCCAGCCAGGCGGCCGGGACACTGAGGTGTAGGCCATACTCCCGCTATACATAGTATTAGCGAATGTCTATGTGTGCGCTGTTGGTGAAGCTTGTTCTAATGTCATGTTGAAGCTATTTTCTTCTAGGTTTTGGCTAAATACATTTAATTTTATTCATACACTTTGCTCAATCACTCAGGAGTGCCTGAATGAGCCCTAATATAGCGGAAATATGCCCGCAGCATAAGTGTTGATAAAAGCTGTCATACATATTATATACAAACATTTAGGGGAACCCACACATTGATGAATTGCCTATCCATCTGTCTGTCTGTCCGTCTGTTCATAATAGTCTTATTCCCTCCCCCCTCTCTCTCTCTCTCTTAAAATCCAAGAGGGCGAATCTCAATGTCTCAAAGCACTTCTTCACCAACAGTGTGGTCAACGAGTGGAACAACTACCAGAGAAAGTGGTACAATGTAATACAACTGACACATTCCAAACGAGTCTAGATGTTTATTTCGAGGAGATTGGAGTAATATGTGTAACCAAAATATAATAAAAACAGAGGGGTTAAGTATCTGTATTATTTCATTTCTTGCTCTATTTTCTCTTTCCTGACTTTATATTATGTTCCTCTCTCTATTTTCTATCTTCACTTACACTGTTATGGCCATATTTTCTTTAGATATAACTTACTGGTTCTAGCTATAGGCCCTACACCTCCCTATATTCTCCAAACCTGTTGTGTATTCCCTTTGGTTTTCCTCAGTGTTTTTTCACTTCATGTTTATACTAGTTCTCCATCTAATATTTTGGTTGTCTTATTGTTCGATATTTCCCTCTCTGTCTTCCTACACCTCTATCCTCTCGACTTACTGCTATTGTATGTGTTTTCCCTCTCCACCTATAAATTATATATGCTTTATTTATCCCCTACTTCATCCTCTGTATGGTCTCCATTTATGTGCAATCTTTCACTCTACAATTATTATTCATAAGAGATATCAATATGTACTGTAAGTGGATTAGCAGTGTATACATGAGAATTGCAATATTTGCAACTACAGTATAAATCACGTTCCAGCATAGCTTTGTGTGTATTTCATAAAGGAGTGCCCTTACTAACGAGTGTAATGTTGCAGGCTTGTGTTACACAGAAACATGAACTATACTCTCTCCAATGGGATCTGGGTGAATTCAGAGACACTTGGATGGCAACATTCTCAACCCCAGCTGATGCGGTTGTGTTTGATTTCGTCAATGTTATACGTTCCTTTATCTTATAATGGCCTTATACAATATTGTTTATAGTGTTTTTTAGTACAAGTATTGGGTATTTGTCTTGTACAATCTCATTCACATGATATACTTAGTTGAATATGAGTTTGCATGATAATACAGACAAGACTGAAGTTACTTGCAAATTCGCTTTTTAATAAGGTAACAACTATTTTGTAACACTGAAATCTAAAGGGAAAAGCAAAAAATATATAGTAATATGATGTAACTATCAATATATAGTAATATGATGTAACTATCAATATTCAGTATAGTAATATGATGCAACTATCAATATATAGTAATATGATGTAACTATCAATATATAGTAATATGATGTAACTATCAATATAAATAACAAATGAGATATCCACAATAGGTGTAAACTGAATATTTATGTTAGCTATATAAACAGCTGTTTTGAATGTGTGATTGAAATTGAGTTTCCAAATCAATTCACATGCTATTATCATCATGCAAGCTCATATCCATTCGAATAACCCATGCCAATGAGTCTGTACAACACAAATACCAAATACCTATACACGAACAGATACACACCAATATTATTTAAGGTTAATATAAGATAAAAGTCATATAAGATTGTCAAAAGTGTCCCTGAATTTAAGCAGATAAGCTTGGACGTACTATAACAACCATGTCTATGTCCAGTCTGTCAAAGATCCAGCTGGTCCACCCTGGTTCTGTGACTTGCAGTTTTATCTGGCAATACTGGGTGTAGTTTGGAGGTGTCATGGAGCTATATTATATTATGCCTTCATGGGAGGTTTGTCTTACAGGGATTGTGATTAGTAGATCTGACTTCGGCTATATCAGAACATAATTTGAACAAGACAAGGGAAACATAAATATAATACAAATGCATATATTGCTATTCAAGATAATGAAATATCTCCAAATGTTTGTATATTTACTTAACCCTTAAATGGTGAGCATCCTCAATAGAGATTTTTGTGGTGCAATACGATCGTCCTCTATAGAGCCAGGGCATAAAAATCCCTATCAAAACACCCCAGTGGCACTCAAAACAAAGCAATATGCAATTAGGTGAGATAATATCCCTCCATTACTTGCTACCGCTCCTGCATGTGTCCCCCCCCCCCTCCCAACCGACCCCTTCCACTCCTTTTCCCAACTCCTCAATTATCATCTATTTTTCCTCTTATTTCTCCTTTTATCAGGTAATTTTCCTTGCGAATTTCCCTCACTTGGTTTATTTAACACAAGCGAGGCAGGTAGAGATCCTTGTAACACAGATACTTCATTTGCAATGCCTCAGTGCCGCACTGGAGCTTCGAGAGTAGGGAGTTTCGGGCAATAATACATCTTTCTCACCCCTCAAATGCTATTCCCACTTCTTTTATTGCTCTTAAATATTCATATGTTCATATTTAAAGCAAAATAGGCGCATATCTTACTTGGAAGGACCATATTACCATCTTGCCAAGGCAGCCTCCCAGAAGCTGGGTTGTGCTCAACTGCCTCACAGAGGTCTTTACCCCTGCACAGCTTCTTGCTCTGTACAGGGGCACAGTGCATCCTTGCGTTGAGTATTGTTCACATGTGTGGGAAGGATCCTCTCACACCGCACTCTTAGACAAAGTAGAAAGGAAAGCCTTTCGTATCGTTAACTCCCGTCCACTCACCAACTCTCTACAATCTTTCTCTCTCTCTTCGCCGCAATGTTGCATCTCTCTCGCTATTCTATCGCTACTACAATAATCAATGTTCCTCAGAGCTTTCCCAGTGTATACCACATCCTCTACGTACGGTACGTAGTACCCGTTTTGCAACACAATCACAACCCTACTCTGTGCAACTCTCCAACCCAAGAGTGAAATGTTATTCTCAGTCTTTCTTCTATTCAACTGCTGAGCTCTAGAACTCTCTCCCAGAATCAGTCTTTCCCTCTTCCTATGACTTAAATTGCTTCAAACTCTGTGTGTCCAGGCATTTTGGCTCGAACGTTCTTTGATTTTGGCCCTGTCACTCTTTCAATGTGCTGGATGTCCTGGAAAGTGTGAAAAGGAACAACTTGAGATGCCCTATATGGAACGTATGCAAAGCGAAAGAATGACTAAGAGGGTGTACGAGAGCGAGGTGGAGGGACAGAGAGGGAGAGGTAGACCGAATGAGAGGTAGAAGGATGGAGTGAGGAAGTACATGAACGAAGGCGGTGCTGGTTGGGGGGAGGGGCGTCGACTGACTGGGGATAGAGGTGCATGGGGGCGGTTCGTTCGTGGCCACCCCTTCGAAGATCACGGCGGCAGGCAATAGATAGATAGATAGATAGACTCTTTCAACTCTGGGGTTGGCAATTGATACAGGCAGTTCTGCCTTTTGTCTCCCTCAGTCACATAGAAAAACAAATATGAAAAAGTAATAATGATATATATGGTAAATATGATGGTTTTCGGCAGAACAGGACCAAATACTTCGCATGACAGGCCCTTTGAAAAACATATGCTTCGCTGTTTAAAGGTTAAATAAATTAACACAATAATGGCGGGTGGCTTCATTGAACAGCAGCGAATGATTGTGTGTGTGTGTTTGGGGGGTGGAGGGGAAGGGGGAAGGTGACAAATGACAATGGTATTAGAAAGTCACAATTTGTGAAACTAAAATATATACTATTGGATAATATCCGCATTCCATTCAGTATGTAATACGACTAAGTAGCAACCAATATGCAGTATTTGTAAATTAATAATTACACTTTATATTTCAGCTGAATTTGATATTATGTGGTGGTGATGTAAACAGTTATAAATATATGGTAACTATCATAATTATATCAATTAAATTAACATAAGAGGAACAATATGATTTAGAGAAATCAAATTGTTAGGACAACGGGTTGACAATGAGTTGGTTGGATATTGATTAAATATATCATAATTCATGAACTTTAGTATAATCATATAATATGTTTACATTGTGAAGAAAAATACGTCCTCATATACAGCTAACACTAAAGCACAAATTATATTCTTGAAACACGAGTAAGGTATTAAGTGGCAGCCAGCAGGATTTATATACGTTGCCAATCAATCATTATAATGTGCTCAACCCAATGGCTGCGGGAGATGTTATGGAACGCTATGGCAATTTAAAGCGATGTACAGGCTCTTAAAGCCTAACGCAATTACTGCGGCAATTGTCATAGCCTATGACAATTACTTGGTCACCACTGTACCATATAGGGGTTTTGGACTAACAGTTATCTTCATTCCCTGCACCCCCGGCATCCCCTCCGTGTATAAACAAGAGGTAGAACATATTTCAATAATATATCCCTGAAAGTATGGGAATAGACCTTTCCAATGACACCTAAACCATGTCTGGACGACCACTGGTTTCCATGCAACGATATTGCACAGGTGAGGTCAAATCGGTAAAAATGAGCTAGTTTGAGCAGTTTTCGCTATCCCAAAATCTGTAAGGGAGCAGGATATATCTTCCAATTACGCTAGTGTTCGGCCTGAAACGGCTGGCAATGGATGGGACGGACCCGCGCTGCTTAGACTCGCTTGCTTGCCTCCCAGGTCCTGTACTACGCATATTTACGACGATGTCATATGACAATTGCTGCAGTGATGTCCGTATTTTTTATATAGTTGCCCGCAGTCATTGAGTTAAAGTCTGTGGAAACGAGTGCTAGTGAGCGTTAGTGCGGCAGTATCCCCTCCGCTCTCCAGCACTGCTGCTGGGGTACTGAGACCCTCGCCTCATATCCTGCGAGACAATGCAGCGCTGCCAAAGGCAAATGTAGCGCGACATTGCTCATAATTAGCGAATAATTGCCAATGTCTATGGTAGCACTGCGGATGAATCAATAATACATGGACTGAACTATCCAACTCTAGCTCTTCCCAAGCCTTCTGGTATCTAGCCATAAACTTATCCAACAATTTTTCTTCTTCGTCTTTCCCTCTCCTTTTCCGCTCTGATGGCACCACCGTCACTTCTTCTTCTGACAAAGCTGAACTCTTTGCTATCACTTTCTCTAAAATTTCCACTTTGGATGATTCCGGTCTGTTCCTTCCTCTCCACCCCCCTTCTCTCCTACTTATGCCTAGTATCATAATATCTTCCAACGATGTACTTTCCACCCTGTCTAGGCTTAAAACTAAGAAGACGAACAGACCGAACGGTGTTCCTCCTGTTGTACTTAAAAACTGTGCTTCCGTGCTGACTCCCTGACTAGGCAAACTCTTTCCGTGTCTGTCTCTCCTCTAACGTCTTCCCTTCATGCTGGAAGTTTACTCTCATTTAACCTGTCCCAAAGAAGGGTGACCACTCTCAAACCTCCAACCATCCTCCAATTGCTCTCATTTCTTGCATCTCCAAAGTTTTTTAAAACTATTCTTACTTCAAAATTTCTTAAGCATTTATCTTCTCATAACCTGCTCTCAGACCGCTAGTATGGCTTCCTTAAGGGTCGCTCTACTGGTTATCTTCGCTTTTATTCTACTAACTCTTGGTCATCCTCCATTCGAGACTTCGGTGATACTTTTTCTGTTGCGCTAGACATATAGAGTTTTGCACAAATCCCATATTTCCAAACTATACTCCTACGGTTTCTATCCCTTCATCTGTACCTATGTCTTTAATTTCCTTTCCGGTCGTTCCATAGCTGCGGTTGTGGACGGCCACCGTTCACTTCCTCAACCTATCAACTCCGGTTTTCCTCAGGGGTCTGTCCTATCTCCAATTCTCTTCCTATTATTCATTAACGACCTTCTCAATTGCACCTCCAGCCCCATTCACTCATATGCTGACGATTCTACAACCTCAGCTGTGGAAAAACACGAAATTATAATAGAGACAAAGGCACAGTTCTAGGGATAAAAACTGTAGGAGGGTAGTTTGGAGATTTACAGACTTGTGCCATACTCTATCTAGCACAATTGAAATGGTCTCACTAAAGTCACGAATGGAGGACGACCAAGTGTTAGTAGGATAAAAACGAACCAGTAGAGTGGCTCTTACGGAAGCCATACTAGCGGTCTGAGAGAAGGTTATAAGAAGATATATGCTTAAGAAATTTTGAGGTAAGAATAGTTTTAAAAACTTTAGAGATGCAAGAAATGAGAGCTATTGGAGGATGGTTGGAGGGTTAAGAGCAGTCACCCTTCTTTGGGACAGGTTGAATGAAAGCAAACTTCCAGCAAGAACGAAAGACATTTAAGAAAAGACAGAGGCGCAAGAGTTTGCCTAGGCAAGGAGTCAGCACGGAAGAATAGTTTTATTAGATATAAGTAAAATGGGGGTGGAGAGGGAGGAATAACACCAGAATCATCCAAAATGGAGTTTTTAGCGAAAGTTTGACCAACGAGTTCAGCTTTGTCGAGTCGTTTCCAGGGGACAGACTGATGGGGGCATTTGTGCCCCCCCCCCCCCCCCCCCCTTCCACACCCTCTAATGTACAGTATATAATTATTTTACAGAAATACAGATTACAGGAAATATAGCTCAGATAGTCTAGTTGCTTTCTTTATAGAGTGTTTAAAGTTACAGGTACTTTCCATAGGGCCGCTACACGACCTTCACAAAGCTTACAGTTAAGTTAACTCAGTCCAAAGGTTAACCTTGCTATTAGCATTTATTTTCTTGGTAAATAAATAAGAAAACCAACAGTGTTTACTTAAACCAAACCTCACTCAAATATTTCCTAATGAACATGTTTACAGCTATCGCAAGGACTACAAACATAGCAAGGAAACATCCATGAGGTAAGAAATAGAAAATAGACAGTCTAATCCATAAATCCGCCGATACATAAAGTGGTTAGCAGATAATGGGATACGTTTTTCCCCTAAAAGAAAACTCAACAAATAAAAAAAATAAAAAAAATCCGTAGAGACAATGAAATAAACACTATTAAATCATATAAAAGCACTAAGACATTCAGACCAATAAATAGCTAAAGGAAAAATAAAAGACAATATCAGTGTGAAAAGGCAATATCAGTGTGAAGAAGAAGTACAGTGAAATCCAGAGTGGAGAGGTACTGAGTGAGAGCTCACTATCAGCTAGCCAAAACAAAGCTGAGTTGACACTCCCTCTCACAGCCCCGCGCATCAACAGGCGGGCCCCAACCAGGCAACTATCACAACCAACCTCTCTCTTGGGCGGGTGCCCAACCCCGAAAGGAGTTGAAATAGAGGAGCTATCCCCCCGCCAAAGGCGGCTTTCTAGGGCCTTTCCTAGCTGATGCTGAGAGGATTGGGTTCTAGTCATGTGGTGATGGGCTGGTCTATCCGAGTGAGAACTGAGCGATCTCTGCCATACCCATAGCTTACTCTGACTGTTCCTTTTACTTATATATCTTCTAGATCTCAAGTGGCGGCGTCTTTTCCGTGGATTGACCTCCCTACTGCCAACCTAGAAGTTGGCAGATTGGGAGCCAAAGCGTCACATTTTTCCCTTACCCCTCAACTTTCCCTTCATAATTGCTGAGGGGCACAGGGCCTTGGGTGGGGCTTTGGTTTCCCAGGCATTTCCGCACCTTCCTCAGCTCCCTGCCTTGGAGTGGCTTCGGTCACCCGGGCTTTGATAGTGGTAAGCAGGGAGGATTTTGTGGGGGCGCTCGTTTATGGCCTTGCTCGAGACCTTGGGGCTGTTCGGCCAGACAGCCTGGGGAACAACAACAACAACAACAACAACAACCTTTCTCTCGTGCGGCTCAACCAACCAGTGGATGACATCATCAACGTGGGCGGAGCAAGTGAGGTGATGCACGCGCAGTTTGACGTGGCAAGTGTATGACGTGTCAAGTGTTGACGTCAGAGGAGTGACGAAACGGGGTAAAGCCAAGAAAAACTCTACGGGAACAACTTATACTTCTTCAATCAACAAACTCATATATTAATTCAACCAAGGACCCTGAAAGCAACCTACAAGCAGTCTACAAAATCCAGAGCCAATTCTTGTATAGGTTAGTCATGAGTATAAACTACATAAGACTACAAATTACTACACTGGTAATTATTACTAGTTTTTTTGTTTTACAACACAACAATGACCAGTGTAACTTAAATATTTGAGCAATCAACGGCTGATTTACTTAACGAGTATTAAGGTGTGATTATAAGTGCATATTTAATTCGACTACAGTAACAACATTTATTTTGCACTAGAGAAATATATACTTAGTTCCTTAAATAAATCGATCTTCTCAACATAGACGTATAAATATATAAAGGCTCTACAGTAAGATATTAATTGCATGTAACAGTATTCAAAAGAAAATGTTCTAGCAGAGGATCAAACCCTTCTTTTCTGTTACCTGTATTCTTTGTGTCTTTTTAACCAATAGTATGAGTGTTCCTAAGTTCCTTACTAACCTGAACTTTCCTGAATTTTCTTGTATTATTATTTCTACTGCTCACTCATAAGACTAACTACCATTATTATCCATACAATTTTTTTTTTTACATGGGTACGGGTGTGTAGTTAAGTGAAATTTCTACTACCAAAATGTTGTGCTAGTGACCTTATAATATTCCGATATTTGTCATTCCAGAATTAATGTGAGATTATTTGTCAATGACATTCAGTCCAGGTACCTTTACCAAAAGTGTCATTTTCCCTTATGTCCTTTAATCCTTTTCACAAGAAATCACCTCATTCTGAGGAACACTTAATTTCCTCTGACAGTCAGTCTGAGAGCCACTCAGATGAGGAATTAGAGGAAGCGGGAATTGAACCCCAGTCAGGCAAAGAGTTTGAGAAAGAAGTAGGGACAAAACTTGCTTCTGACCTTGACGACTTGACTGATAGACTAGCTAACTCTTTCAAGGATACATCGGGCCACCCTGATACATCCTCTAGCGCCTGCGGTCTAGCTAAGGATACATTGGGCAACTCCGATACATCCTCAAGTGCAAGCGAAAGCGACCTGCCCTTGGTGTCTCACGGGCACCATAATTTCGCGACATCCGAGGTTGTGCCAAACACCTATAGCATCCAGAGTCATTTCAACTTACGTCCTTCAGAACTAGGTGGTCGTACCCTGCGGTCAGGAAACACTTACCCTTCCTTAGTGCCGGGCATAACAACTCCACCGACAACGACTACCAATCTGACTATCTTTTTGCGGACCATCGAAGACCTCATGAGGAATAGCAATATTAGTATGGATGAAGACAAGATTGTTTTTTGTTCGAGGATATCTGAAAAGCGGTTCCACCCAACAAATTGCCCAGTCCATACTAGGTTTCCAAACCAAGGACTATAGCGCATGGAGACCATATCTGATTGAATGTTTTGGAGACGGCAACCAAGGAAGAGCATTGGACTTCGTACACAGAATGGCCCACAGATATGACGAGTCTCTAAAATCAGCGAGATCAAGTAATGACTCTGGAAAATCTACAAAAATTCATAGAATACATGGTGTTCATTTGCATACTGCCTCCCACACTGAGGAAGGAAATTGTTAAAAGTGAGTTCAAAACCACGCATAACCTTCAGGAGTTTGTAGCAGAGAAAGCATTCAAACTATCCACAGATGTAGTACCAAAAGCCTTCATAAGCCCAGTAGATAGTGAGGGTCCGAGTCTAGGAGATGAGACAGTGAAGCATAAAGGCGAAGCAGCCTCAGAAGTAGGACTGCTTCGAGCCAGAATGGGCAACCAAGGCCGCACGTTTGCGATGGCAGGTTGTGAGGGCTGATTGCAGCTCGTGCTTCACTTGTCTCACTTCCTAGGCTGGAACAAGGCCTCACAGGCTTCACCGTGTTGAGCGGTGAATGTGCAGGCTCTCAGCCTATGCCCGAGAGGGAGTAGTTGGAATGTAGAAAAAGAAAAAAACTTCAGGGGCCAGACACAAGCAGGCTACAAGCTCAAAGAACCCGACCATAGGTGACCACTGCCAAAAGAAGGGACATGACAACAGATCATGCTGAAAACTGCACCCGCAGCTACTCCCGGACAGGTACAAGAAGAATAAGACATTCACAGATTCCAGTGGGGCATCACACCAAGGTGGGTGAGCACAAGCAACCCCTAAAGGCCAAGGACAAGGTAAGCCGAGGAAGAGCTGCTTGGTCCATGGCGATAACGGACATTCTACCGACGAATGCCGCACAGCCAAGGATCTAGTCTCTAAGTACCAGAAAGGATTGTCGGGGGAAGCTCAGCGAGGCACGCTCAAAAGTCAACCGTAGTAGAAGCTACTCCGTTACCTACCAATCTACACTCGTCGCCCCTACACGTGCCCTCGCTCGTTGCGGCTGTCACACGAGTAAACATTATGTCAATTCCAGTAATGGTAGGTAACAAAAAGATCTCTCTGGCTCTTGACTCCGGCGCCTGGGCCAACGTCTTGTCTTACGAGTCACTGATAAATCTTCAAAATCAGCTTAAGTGCAACTGGACACTTAATCCACCAGACATGCAACTAAAAGGAGTTACACTACAACTAGTTGGTATGGTTGACATTCCGTTTAAATTCTCATGGCACGGAGACAAACCCAACCAGACGAGGTTTCACGTGATCAAAGATTTTCCACTCCCAGCCGATGGCCTCATAGGCATCAAAACAATGAAGGACAACCGCATCGCCTTAGATCCTTCCGAGCAAAGGATAACTTACAACCATCACACGTATTCTACAATGCAGAATCCATGACCTGTCCTAGACTCGACCATTGCAGCAGCTGTACCAACAAGAGTGAACAGTTCACCTGCACGGCCCTTGGGGTTCACTACTCTGAGTAACCAGGGTGTTGGAACAACGGGTCAAGGTTCCCCGTTGTATCCCTTAGTAGTATCCGGAAAACAAAGGATTCGTGCTAGAGAGGGTGCACACCTTTCAAGCTAAAGAAAGACACTGATGCAATATGTCTAAGTGAAAGTGCATGTGTAAAAGGACTAGCTATTGAGTCAACCTTGTACAAACTACACGATAACGAAAGAACGGAGATATTAGTCTACAACAGATCTAATGGTCCAATTACACTGAAGTCCGGTTGTACAATCAGAAAAGCTCTTGTGTATGACTATCCAGTAGATCCAGAACCCACGGAGTGGCCCTTTGCACAAGCGCCTATTGCTGTGATAACAGCGTTAGTCACCTTCCAAGATGTCAGAAACAGATCCTATCAAGGAGAACCTGAAGAATATAGACTATCCAGAAGCGACGGACACCCTTCTGAAGTTACTACAGTCTTTCAAAGACGTTGTTGCACTCCCCGTAGAACGACTAGGTAAAACGGATCTAACAACGCACTCCATACCCCTAAAACCAGGTACCAATCCCGTTTACACAGCGGCGTACAGATTGTCACACTGTCAAAGGGAGGTGGTTAAAGGGATGGTAGACAACAGGCTTGAGCAAAATGTTATCCAACATTCATCCTCGCCATGGAATTCACCTCTTTTCCTGGTTCCTAAGAAGGATGGAGGATGGCGCCCAGTGAATGATTATCGCAAAGTCAATCAAGCAACCATACCTGACAGATTCCTACAGAGCTACTACAAGTTGCCTTCTGTGAAACGAAACTTACCTCA
The DNA here is from genome assembly GCA_037953745.1 of Lithodes maja. Classification (NCBI taxonomy): domain Eukaryota; kingdom Metazoa; phylum Arthropoda; class Malacostraca; order Decapoda; family Lithodidae; genus Lithodes; species Lithodes maja. The sequence goes on along the minus strand of JBAKBP010007216.1, from coordinate 13,811 downwards.
AGTATCGAACTCCTGTATTCTATCCCTAATTATACTATGTTCACAAACAATGTAACTCGAAATAGTGGGGGTTTAGCGATGTATGTTTTATCTTATCATCGACCGATCGAGCGAAATGATTTTAAAAGAAAGGAGCATTATATTGAAACATTATTTGTTGAAATTAAATCTCACCCTAGGAATATAATCTTAGGTGCTTTATATAGAAGGCCTCAAAGCAACACAGAACAATTTCTAATCTCGCTGAACTCAATACTCAATATAGTACAAGGGGAACAAAAAACGTGTTATTTAATGGGAGATTTTAACATTGACCTTATCAAACATAGAAATAGCAAACTAGCTTCGGATTTGATATCAACAATGAATAGTAAATTTTATTATGCTACCATAATACACCCAACTAGAGTAACCGGTCATTCAGCAACATTAATCGACCATATATGGACTAATAACAATAGTAGAAATATAGCTAATGGTATTTATGTTTGTAACATCTCAAATAATTTTCCTGTATTTTCAGCGTTTTCAGATAATATAAAACCGTCAAACAAGAAGATGATTAAAAGATATAGAGAGTTCTCGGACAAAAATATAGATATTTTTAAGCAAAAACTAATAAAAGTAGACTGGTCCCATATCTATAATATCGACAATTTCAAGACTTGCTTTGATTTCTTCTATCAAATACTTTTAACAACCTTCGGAAAAAAAATCCCAGAGAAGATAATTCACATAAAACAAAATGATCACGATAAACCGTACATAAATCATGAAATAAAAGCTATGATTAAGGAATGCAACCGCCTACAACGTAAGTCTTTAAAAGAAACCAATTACATATGATGACTTATATCGCAGGATGAGAAAAAAGTAACCCAATCAATTAAAAGTGCTAAGGCAAATTATTATAAAACTAAACTGGTCAACTCAGCGGGGGACTCTAAAATGACTTGGAATATAATAAATTCAATATTAATGAGAAAGGGGAAAACAAACAATTGTCATGTAGAAAATATTAATGCCAGTACATTTAACGAATATTTTACCAAAATAGGAGAAAACTTAGAGGAAAACATAACCCCTACTCACACTAGCTTTCAATCATATCTTCCTCAACATCGAATAAATGAGCTAATTTTCAAGGAAGTCACTACCGACGAAATTAAAAATATTGTATTAAATATGCGTGATTCAGCGCCGGGTATGACGATATTCCTGTGAAGATCCTGAAGAAATCTATATCAATTTTGTGTCCTATTTTAACCCATATATGCAATTTATCTTTTACTACTGGAATATTTCCTGATACGTTAAAGATAGCAAGAGTAATACCAATACACAAGTCAGGCCCTCCTGATATACCTGCAAATTACAGACCAGTGTCGATCTTGCCTTCTTTAAGTAAAATAATTGAGAGACTAGCTTGTAATAGATTAGTTGACTTTCTAGAGGAAAAACATATACTCTCCAATAATCAATATGGATTCCGTAGACAGAGATCCACTCAAAGCGCACTTATTGTCGTTCCCAGATTACATTTTGTCTGCATTTGATAAGAATGAATTCACCATCAGTCTATTTCTTGATCTAACCAAGGCGTGAACCATACAATATTACTAGAGAAATTGTCACACTATGGTATTACAGGGAAGACACGTGACTGGTTCCAGAACTATTTATCTAATCGGGGACAATATGTATATTTTAATAATCAAACATCTTCCACTTACAAAATAAATATGGGTGTGCCACAGGGTTCGATTCTGGGACATATATTGTTCTTAACACACAAAGAGCAGGTGGTAGGGTATTTTACACTGTGCCGCCCAGCGGGGGGTATTTACCCTAAATAGGGTTGTTTCCCTGCTCATTTTCATGCATAAACAAGACCCAGAGCGTAAAACAAGTATCTATCCCTGAAACAGATCTTTCCAATGACACCCCAACCATCCTTGTACGACCACTGGTTCTCTTGCAACGATCGTGCAACACGAGTGCAAAAAACCTAAAATAAGGTAATTTCCGTACATAATTCCCTGTGTAGCGAGTGAGAGGAGGGGGAGGAAGGTAGAATACAGTTCAGTACGTCCACGGTGGTCGTGGGGAGCGGTCATAAGGTTACTACGCTCGTCCCACCGCTCAGCTCTCTCTCTCAGCAACATTACATGCTGAAAATGGCACTCGACAGATGTCGTGCACCGCCACATAGTCCAAATTTATTTAACTCGACAGATGTCGTGCGCCGTTGGTTAAGGGTTAATATACCTCAATGCAACAAAACAATTGAAATTTGTACTTTTTGCTGACGACAGTACTTTCTATTTAAGCCATAGCAATATAAATTATCTTACAAATATCTTAACCCCTAAGTGTCGGCGCGCAACATAAGTCGAGTATAATAAATCTGGACTATCTGGCGGCGCGCGACATAGGTCGTGTGGCAATTTCAGCACATAATGTTGCTGAGAGAGAGAGACAAGTGGTGGCAGGAGAGTAGCGAGCGTATGACTGCTCCAGACCACCGCGGCGAACCTACTGACACGAATCCCACCTCCTCCCTCCCTCTCTCACTCGCTACATACTGAATTGTATTGGGAAAGTACCGAATTACATGCTTTTTGCACTCGCGTTGCGCGGTTGTTGCAAGAAAACTAGCCGTCATAAAAGGATCGTTATGGTGTCATTGGAAAGCTCTGTTTATACCCTTTCAGGGATAGATACTTGTTTTACGCTCTGGGTCATATTTAGGCATGAAAATGATCACGTAAACAGCCCTATTTTGGCTAAAAACACCCCGCTGGGCGGTACATATAAATAAACCGCTAGCCCGCTAATCTAGTGTTAAATGAGGAAATAACTAATATTGTAGAGTGGATATCGACTAATAAACTAACATTAAATATAAATAAGACTTACTTTATGGTATTTCATAGACATAAGAAAATTAACTACAATGTCCAAGTACCTTTTAATAATAACAGAATCAAGGAAGTAACCGAAACTAAATTCTTGGGTATATTAATAGACAATAGATTGACGTGGAATAAGCAGATCATCCAAATAAAAAATACAGTGACAAGGTTTAATGGAATTGTATAGCAAACAAGGAATGCATTAAGCAAACAATCATTAATATTGATTTGTTATTCGTTAGTGTATTCACATTTAATATACTGTCAAGTGATATGGGGAGCGGCAAGTAAAACTGCTCTTAAACCTATAGAAACTGCTCAAAAGCGAATAATGAGGACAATTGAGGGAGTAGGCCGCTATGATCACACAAATTATATATTTTATAATAATAAAGTACTTAAGTTGAAAGAAATTAATGTGCTGATATGCGCTGTCTATGTGTACAAATGCATAATTGGATTAGTTTATAATGATTCGATCTTTGTGCCCAATCCACCGACCAGATACCCCATAAGACATAATGAGCATCTAGCTGTACCTATCATGTCATCTTCACAATCTCAAAGTAACATTAAATATCATGGTGCAAAAATATTCAATTCCTTACCAAATGATATAGTTAACAAAACTACTATAGAAAACTTTAAAATTTGCCTTAAAAAACACCTCCTACAATCTTATGTAAGTACAGAGCTACCTCTTAAAATAATCCATTACCAATTAACCGGATACAAAATGTATCTATGTATGGCTGTAAACTCATTAAAACAAATAGGCCTACATGAAATTTATGAAAGTTTGGCATATGCTACAGAGTTTTGTTTATAATAATATCACAACATAAAATCCCTCATGCACCACTTCACTCTAAAAAAAAAAAAAAAAGTACAAAATATAATTCTGATTGACTACAACAATATTCTAATAAATTATATACAACATTTTTCACCATATCTGCTGTTTTAGATAGTATAACTGTAATATTTGTTTGTTTCTCAGTGTCCAAGAATATACCAATTTGGAAGAACGCACAGACAGTATAATATTACCTAACTGGCTCTTAAAAGATGTTACCTTTCATCAAAGAGCTAGGGCAAACTTTGTATTGTTAACATTATTTGTAATTGTATTTCTATGGACCAAATAAAAATTATCATTATCATTATCATTATCAAGGCATAGGAAAAGGGAACAAGGTTTTCAGTACTCTAGACCTCCTCAGCGGGTACTGGCAAATTGGAATGGATGAGAAATCAACAGAAGTCACTGCTTTCTCGACCCCAAGCGGACACTACAAATGGTTATGCATGCCTTTCGGGTTAAGAAAAGCAACCCCTCACCTTTCAAAGGTTAGTCAACCACCTTTTTGCGGGCCTCTTGGGTGACTCAGTCTTTGCCCAGACATCTTAGTCTGTAGCAAGGATATTAACTCTCATCTTGATAAACTCCAACAAGTAATGGAAATACTACAAATGGCAGCTTTACGCATCAAGATCAGTAAGTGTGATTTCCTTAAAAGAAAAATCAAGTTCCTAGGTCACCAAGTAGATGCAGAAGGAATCTACACTATGGATGATAAGATCTGTGCAGTACAAAATGTGCCATGTCCAAAAGTAGTAGAGAATGTCCGAAGCTTCATCGGATTATCGGGCTACTACAGACAGGGGCGGACTGGCCCGCCAGGAAACCGGGAAAATTCCCAGTGGGCCCCCAGAGTAATTTCCCAGTGGGCCCCCAGAGTAATTTCCCAGTGGGCCCCTGTGATGATTTTTTTTATTTTTTTTTTTATTTTTTTTTTTTTTTTAGTTGTACCTGATACCCTACATTCCTCCAATTGTATAGTTATTCTTAATTAAGGGAGTAAGCAAATTCAAAGGTGTGGCTTGGAAGGGTGGGGGGGATTACCGTATTGCTTGGGAAAGAGTGAGGGTTGGGAACTATATATATATATATTTATATATATTTGTGTAGTGTTAGGGGGGGGGGGGGGCTTACAGCGCCCCCCCGAACCCCCCAGCTGATTAGGATCGCTTCGCTCGCCACCCTGCCCTTCTAAGGCCCCTGAGTGGGCTCTTTTGAACACTTTTGAAGGGTCCCTTTAACCAGTTTTCCTTGTAGAAAATTTAGACCCAGTCCGCCACAGACTACAGATCATTCGTGAAGAACTATGCGAGTCTAGCAAGGCCTCTGACCCAACTGCTTCGAAAGGCTGCACCATTCATATGGGGCCCAGAGAAAGAGGAAGCTTTCAAAAGCCTTAAACAAGCACTCACATCTACAGATGTCTTAGTTTTCTCAGACTATGATAGACCATTCACATTCTGCACCGACGCCTCCTTCAAAGGACTTGGAGCTTTTCTAATGCAGCCAGATGAACGAGGTAAAATGCGAGTCATTGGTTACGTAAGTAGAGTGTTGAATGATGCTGAGACTAGGTATCACACAACGGAATGGGAAACCCTTGCAGTAGCTTGGCCATTGAAACATTTCCGAGACATCATGCTCAGCTACCGGATCAACCTCTACACCGACAATGAGGCGGTCACCAAGGTATTCAAGGGTTAGTCAGGTTCGCCGTGTACCTGAAATGTGGTCCCGTGTGAATTGCGTGCCAAAACGATATTATTGTTTAAATGGCATCTATAGGGTCTTAGTAGACAGAAAAACTTGGGTGGCAATTTAATTTTTGGGAATTTGGGTTTTTGTGGGGGCTTAAAGGGGGGTACCGTCATTTCGCAGTTTATCGCCCGAAATGAAAGCGCTAATATTGTTATAACTATTTTTATCTCTTAAAATATTAATAGGAAAATTATGAAACAAATCAGGTGTCTTCCTCATAATTATCATCATTCATTTATGTACCAAATATTTAGTTGATATCTGGAATTGATAATTGTTTATTTATTTCCAGATATGCAGTTATGAAGAAGTTCACCCGTTTCGAAGCGAGGCCTGTTGAGATTCAACTATAACGGACGTGACGATTAACTCACTCACCTGCATCATTTGCGATAAAGGCAAGCGGAAGGGCTACACCTTCGTACAGAATGTTACATCAGATTCTATTGGTAACATAAAGAACTTTGCCGAGAAGCGAGCACAGTATGGAGAAACGAAGTATGCACCTCTGGCTGAAAATCTGTCCAAGTTGTCTGCATCTGATACGGAAAACATCCATTACCACAAAGAATGTTACAAACTCGTAGTGCACAAAGGCATGCTGGAGAGAGCCGAAAAGAGATTTTGTGAAACATCATCTGGTGAATCACAAATGCGACCAGCTAAACTCGGACGTCCATCCTTGGCACATGATGAGGATTCTGTCAGACATATTCGCAGGTGTCGCCCAATTGAGCCAAAGACCAAGTCCTGTGCGTTTCTCTGTGACAATCCGACAGATGGAGAGTTTCATCTTGTCCTGACAGATACGATGGGGACCCGGTTTCTGGACATAAAAGCAAACACACGTGACGACAAAGTCCGAGCAAACCTGTCACTGTTGCAGGAAATTGGTGATGCCGCTGCATATGAAATGTGGTATCACAGAGATTGCTTACGAAATGTTGAACGCCAATGCTATTCCTTCAGATTTGATTGTATTGGGGTCGATGATAATATCACCAAGCATATGTGTGACATTGAAATTGTAAATGCAGTCAAATGTTCGCTCTCGTCTGGTGCTGTTCTAAGTATGAATGATGTTAATGATGAGTATCTGTCTACTTTGACTGAACATGATGTTAGCGTGGATAGCTCCGACTTCAAACGCCACCTAAAAAGTTTGATAACAGAAAATATCAGTACTGCTGAATTTGTCAGGCCCCATCGACTCAATGAAAGTGACCATATCATCAGTAGTAAAACCCTTTCAGTTGCTGTTGATAAAGTAGTACCCCAAGATTCAGATGAAACACTTAGCGACATTGTTGGAGTTGCTAAGTTGCTTCGTGATGAGTTGTTGAATTGCAAAGATAAGTGGCACTTCACTGGTAACATGTCGTTTGAAAATCCACCAATGGTAGCTTTCTTTCTGAAGCAGCTACTCTTTGGCACAAATGCACACTCTGTTTCTGGTAAGCGGGATGGAGCCATAAAGAACACCGTCAGCATTGTATCACAAGTACTTGTGCATAATGTGAAGTTTGTGGCTGACAGACTTGTAGATGCTTCTCCCGTTTCTCTATGGGACAGAATTGAGAAGATGAAGCTGAAGACACACAGCACTTGTGTGAAGAAGACAAGCTATGGAGTTGGAAACAAAGTTGTGAAGCTTCGTGAAGATCACCAGTTACTACCTCGCTTCCTAGTAATTCAACAGTCTCGACCAGAACTAGTAGACAAATTGGGAGACACAATCGGAAACTTTGAAATGGTGGTCACACCTCATTCCCTCTTTGCAACAGATGGGACACTGCTGATCCCGAGTGACAAGAGCTCGTTCATGAAGGAAATCGAGTCATATACACCACCAGTAACTGGATCAGACAACGCTACACCACGCATCCAAGAGGTACCAACTGAAATCGTTGCTCTCACCAACGATGAAGGAATGGAGGGTACCACAGAGGGCGTCGAAGAACACCCAGAATCCATCGAGGATTATGTCGGTCCGCACCCAACAAGTTTTTCTGTTGACGATGACGAGTTGGGCTTGATGGAATCCAGGTTCGCCAGAGAAAGGGTCATCATCATTGATGGACAAGCAGTCGTACAGGGTATGAAGACGCTTCCAGGGATGCACACAATTAGTGACCTGGCTGATGCATTTGTCAAGAGAATCGACAACATGATGAATTGGTACAGTAAAGGACAAATCATCTTCGACCGCTATATAACGGGATCTATGAAAGAAAAAGCACGTTCCAAGCGAGCAGGCTCAGCACAACCAGTGAAGTTCATAATACAAGACGCGATGAACATACGCAATGTTCCTATGAAGCTTCTGCTATCTCATGTAGACACCAAGTCCCAGCTCACAGAATTTCTTGGGAAACGATTGCTGAAGCATTTCTCTGGGAGTAACAAAGGGATTGTTGTTGTGTATTGTTACGACCGGGCACTCGGGTACACTAGGGCTCTCAAACAGGACTCGAGTATGGCTCGCTGCCCCAACGGAAACACACGATCCCAACCCCAGAGTACTGCCAGCCGAACAAAAAACACCAATACCCTCCAGAGTTCTATCTGCTATAACGGGGTATACAAGAACTCGGTACTAGCGTTCCACAACAGACTAATAAAGAGATGGGAGTTATCTAGTCTGGTCAACAATCAAACAAAGAAGTAAATACAACAACACCAAAGAATAGTGTTGGCCGAAGCCGAAGTAATCCACCCTTGCCTAAGAACTTAAGAAGTCCTCCACCCTCTACTTCGGATCGGCACTATTACGTTACGTTAAACAATAGTCCTCGAGCATAGAGCAAGGAATCTTCTGATAAAGTTAGATGCTTCTCGGATACTCGTAAGAAGTAAGTATCGGATTTTGAACAGCAATTCAATAAGCAACACACTGGCAATTAACTAACATTAAAGGCTTTAAATTGACATAAGAAGAATTATAAGAATAAACAATAGTAAATGGCAAACATTAGAAAGAAGTACTCCGACAATGCACTGGCAATAGCCTACTAGGATTGTGCTCGTGGGCCACTAATCTCTAAAGTAGCTAAGCGTGCCACACATGAAATCAATAGTGCATAAACAATAATATACATAAGGAAAGCTTCAATATTATGCTGTATCTGCTGATCGAGCAAAGTCTAGCTGGGATGTAGTAGGCTAGGAAACAATGGCTGAGCAAGCGGCTCGTAGCCTAGCGAGGTCCTTAAGGCTGTGCGGCCAAATTACGTTAATTGACGGGATGCTCTCTTGAGAGATCCAGATCGCTAGTATCTGGTTCTCTCCTGGCGATCCTCTCAAAGTCAAGCAAACGAGTTAGCACAGTGTTGGGTGGCAGAGGCAAAAGCCCTCACTCGCAACACAGTGCTAAACTCACAAGGTACACAGTCAGAAAGACCACCTAGGCTTCCCACGTCTCCGTTGCGATTGTACAGGTTCAACAAAGTCCAGTACACATCGGAAATCACAACACAGCAGCCCTATCCCAGTCTAGCATTACTTAAACCAGCAGAAAACAGGAACATGAATAATCATACACAGGGAGATGCATATACGAGTGCAACAAACATTAATCAATTCTAGTCTAAGTTGACCCTTCCAAAATAGGCTATCTAACAGGCATATATCTCGGGAGAACTCAAGCGATAATACGTTGGCTGACTAGCTCTGCACCAACGGGATCATTGAGGTTAAAAAGGGGTCGAGAAAAGAAGAAGGTAGGCGGTACAGAGAGTAGAGAAAGTTCACATCAGTCGGAAGAATATGTATAGTATCAAGGGATATGAGAAGTCGCTCTGCCTGATGAGTTCTGAAGAAATTGTGGCGAGACCTCCCTTTTTATACTCGGCCCTCTAGTGAGCATATCGCAAACTACTAAGGACCGCCCACTAACAATCATTACGTAATATTCTCTCTCAATCTGGGATCGACAAAGGATTTCCCACGCGCTGAGGAGGGAGGAGGGAGGAGGGAGGAGGGGAGTTAGGCCTACCTGCCGCGTGGCTCACTCACTGGCCCCCGTTACATATCTCTCTCTCTCCTCTCATCATTACAAATAAGTCCCACACACAATACTTATAACTAATGATATAAAATAGAACTCGTTGACTCAGATGAAAACAAAATACATATTTATAATACTTATAGTACAACGGCTCACATAAACTAAGTTAGGAAACTCTACACAGACTACAGCCAAAGTTCCTGCCCTGACGATCCTAGCGAGAGTGGAGCCTGACTGGGCATTCTGTACAGCATGCTCATACTCGACATGCGTCACACCTCCCCCAAGATTTTACTTGCTCAACCCTGAGCTAAAATCTGACACACAGAATCCCATCAAGCCCCTCACACCCAGCGACCGCATGGCACTAAAACAAAGCTGAGTTTATCACTAAAACACATCTTATAAAAAAAAAATTCACATTTTATAACTCCTCCCAACAATAGCAAAAGACACAATATCATGCTCCCAGAGCGAGCTTACAGCAGCTCAGCCGTTTGATAGTTCGTGGACTACTCAAACTCTATAGGCTATGACAAACTTATACAATTATCTATATTAAAAGAAAGAGTTTTTTTATGATTTTTATATTTTAATATGTTTTTTTCCGGCTGCACTATAAGGGCAGCCTATTTTTTCTTCTATACCAAACGCTCAACTCCTGCTTTACGACCCAATACGCTGGGCTACAACCGCGAGCCAACAAGCACCAAGCGCAAAATACTATTCAAACTAAAGCAGGAGGCTACCCGTGTGTCAATCTACCCAGGATCATATACCCTTGAACGACCCTCTGCAACCACGTTATCACAACCGGCAATATGGCGTATGTCCAGGTTATATACCAATAACCTTAGTGACCACCTGGTCAGCCTCATATTCCGATGGTGAAACTGGTCCAAGATCTTGAGAGGGTGATGATCTGGGTAAACTACAACGACCAGACCATAGGCTGGAACATAGACCTCAAAATGCCCCAGCGCAAGCACAACCGCCAGCAGCTCCTCCTCGACAACAGAGCAGCTCCCCTGGGCCGAATTGTACTTCTCCGAGCAGAAACTAACAGGATGCTCCAGCCCATCATCGTCCTTTTCACTTTCATTCATCAGGTTCTGAAACGTTGCTAGTGCATTCTTAAGTCCGTAAGGCATAACATTGCACCGGCAGGTACTCCCGTCCACAACAAAACCACACACCTCCCCAGCACGCTCGGACAAAGGTACCTGCCAGCAACCCCTCACTAAATCCACCCTCGTGATAGGCGATGCAGCCCCGAGGCGGTCCATGGTGTCGTCAACTCTTGATAAGGTATAGGCGTCTGTCAGGGATAATGCACACACACTCTCACAATCAACACACTCACTAATCTTGCCACTTAACACCGGTTGCAAAGTTACAGGCAACGACCACTCACGACATTCCTTATCCCTCAGACCCTTCGTCCACACGTAATCCAGCTCTGCTTGCACCATAGGCTGTCGAGCAGGATTTATACGGTAGGGAATTAAACTGAGCCTTGCACGATCTCCAGCCTGCATGTCGGATTCTACCCCGTACATCAGGCCTGGAGAAGCAACAAACATGCGAAAGTACTGCCATAGCCTAGTAAACAACTGCCTTGCACTGTCTCCACGAACAACATGCCTAGTGCCCTCCCACAACCCAGCCGAGACCGCAGCTTCTAACCTGTAGTCTCCCTCCTTCTCCACCTTCGTCCCTAGAACAGCCAGGTCATGAGAGGGACAATCAGTACCACCTGTGCAGTCACTCCCATAGTTCATTATTGCTAAGGCTTCCCCGCCGATACCGTACATGCGCACCCCCGCATTCCTTGTGACGACATCTGCCTGCTCAGCATCACCGCTCTCGTCGAGCTCCACAGCTCCATTAGCACACGTTTGGAGCTCAGGGTCCTCTAGTTGCAACCGACGTATATCTGAGGGTGCCAAGCGATCTAACTGCTCCCGGAGCAATGCATGACCTTCCCCGATACTGGGCTGCTCCCTCTGTCTCTCTCGATGTACATAACGCTGCTGTCGTGGAGACTCGTCATGCCCAGCCTCGTCACTCTCGATGACAGGCCTAGGGGCCACTCCAGAATCAAGTAATGGTGCTAATACTGAATCACCCAGGAGAGCCGCCGAGTCAAAACTCTTAAAACCAACTCCAGCTTTAGCCTCCTCCTGTTGATCGTTCCTCCGCTGGTCTGAAGACGGAGGACTAGGCTGTGACACTTTAGCTGCCCAAGCTTGGGTGACAACACACGCCATGGGTTGTGTCTGGCACTGCTCGACCCACTCTTGCTCTTCCCTACTCACGTCGGCCGGCCTCTCGGCAACGACTAAGGGTAGAACCTCAGAAGCGGGCATTGCAAAGTCGTTGCCGAGAAGAAGGTCGACGCCCTCCACTGGCAGTTTCTCCACAATCCCGACATCCAATTCACGTGTCACACCATCCACCTCCAACTCCAACCGCACCAGCGGGTATGACCGAGTTGCATTAATACCCTGCACCACTACCACCCGAGCCGCATTTATAGGGTAGCCAGTCAAGTTATTCATCAGAGTCTGGGAAGCACCTGTATCACGCAAGACCTCTACTCCATGCTTGCGCCCCGCCCACATCACGCAACCCCGCCCTCTATGGTCGCAAAAAACATCCTGAGCAGGGTTCGAGCCTCCCAGGTGTTTCTGCATTGGCTGTGCCTCAGCCTCTGACGAACTGCCCCGGGCAAACTCAGAAGACTTCGGAGACACACCAATGTTGCAGGCCAAAGACACAGCTGCTGTAGGTGGTTTGCTAGGACAGACTCTTGCAAAGTGCCCCTTTTCATGACAATGATAACACTCCAACTCCCCTTTGGGCTTCCCTTGGTACTGGGAAGGGCCCGGCCCCTTCTTAAATGGGACGGTGCTAGTCTTGTGGTCAGTCTTGGTATCATAGCTCTTGTACTTGTTTGCATAAGGTATATCACCAACTCGGGGGGGTGGGGCATCACGCCCCTTGTTACCTGCCTCACTACGCTGGGCAGACCCGCACCCACGAATTAGTGATAGCCGGAGGTCAGCCATCTCAGCTGCCTCCTGTAGAGTTTTAGGGTTCTTTTCTTTAATAGTTAAAGTCATATCTGCACCAGTACACTTATAAAACTGCTCGAGCAGAAACAGCTCAGTCAACTGTTCGGCCGTCTCAGCTTTCTCAGAACGTGTCCAGTTAGCAAGTGCATCTTTTAAGTCCCGGGCATGTTCAAGAAAGGTCGCCTCCCTAGTCTTTGTAACACCCCGAAACTTCAATCGATATGTTTCTGGTTGCAACTCGTATGCCCGTAGGACAGCTCTCTTCAATTCTGGGTAGTCAATGCAAGACTCTAAAGGCAGTGCATCATAAGCCTTCAGACCCTTACCCGTAAGTCTTGAGGAGACTAGAGCTGCCCACTTCTCTTCAGGCCAATTATGCTCCCTACACTTCTTCTCAAAACGATTAAAAAATTCTGTGACTTCAGTTTCACTAAATGCCGGCACCAATTTGACTAAGTGGGACAAGGACTGTTCTCTTACTTGGCCCTCCCGGCCCATCCGAATCCCTGTCGACTCTGCACGAGTCTTATCTAAATCTAATTGAGCACAATATTTCTCTGAGTCGTTCCTAAGCTCAGCCTCGTGCCTCCTAGTCTCATTCTCCTGCCTCCTAGTCTCATTCTCCGCCTCAATCTCATGCCTCCTAGTCTCATTCTCAGCCTCAATCTCCTGCCTCCTAGACTCAGCCTCAATCTCCTGCTTCCTAGCCTCAGCCTCAATCTCCTGCTTCCTAGCCTCAGCCTCAATCTCCTGCTTCCTAGCCTCATTCTCAATTTTAGCAAGCTCAAGTCTAAATATCATATCTGGAGACAGGCAGGAAGAGGGAGCTGCCACTACTGAAGGAGGGGGGGCAAGAACTGGGGAACCACCACGTGCACCGCCCGAGGGCACTCCAATCTGCCAATTCTCATCCCTCTGTGGGAGAGTGCTAACCTCCGGCAACTGAGTGGACGGCACTGTGGGAGTCGAGTGAGAGGGGATCTGGGGAGGAGCCCCCCCAAACGCCCTCTCCTCCGAAACCCCATGTCGCCCACGCAACACCCAGGAAATCAGCTCCCCCTTGGACATCCCTTCTACATTGGATATACCCAAAACCTTGGCTATCAGGTGCAAGCCATAAACATCCACCCCAGTCAGCCTCTCCTCCGTCACGTGGTACCGTTTACTCACAAAAACTCTAGCATCCTCCTCAC
>JBAKBP010007215.1:0-102115 GCA_037953745.1 Lithodes maja | reverse complement strand
ATGACGCGCCTTAACGTGGGTAAAGGCCAATCTTTGAACTCAAGCTTGTCTTTCAAACTTACCGCCCGGGAGAGATCAAAATACGATTGCCACACATCGTGAGCGAAACGCTTTTAAATACCACTCACAGACTCGTCCTATATGATGTGGGTACCACTACTAGAAAAAACTAGTAAAAAATAATGAAATAAAAAGATTAAACTTTGATCTTAGCGTTGCGCTTCTCATGCGTCTGCTGTTTGTGTACGCTTCGCTTCCCTCCTCGAAGAGCTTGTTCCTCCTTATTTCTCCCGGGCCCGCGTGCATTGGACGTGTGTCCCTGGCGCTCCTGCCTTCCCTTGTTCATCACCTCCCCTCGTTTATGGTGAGTCTTTGCTCATTTGTACATGTTATGTGCTGAGGTCAGGTAGCTTATCGACTTGTGTAGGCCGTGAGTGTTAAATGCGGGCCCTGGAGACTGTTTTTCAGGGTCTACAGTAAACGTGTTAGGCGGAGTCCTCGTTGTGAGAAGGCGAGGCTCCCACGTGTGTGTTTTATTTCCCAGGCTCATTATTAGTTCACTGTGTAATCATGAGGCTTCTTATAGGGTGAACCGGGGCCTGTTGTTCGGTCCATTTTGGGTGTTCAACAAGTATGCCACATGGGTTAGTGCTCATGGATTGTCTCACTTAGCTGAGGGATCCTGCACGGAGCCATGCTGCTCTTCAACCTACTCTTCGTGATTATACGTGTTGGTGAGGTCTTCGGTAGATAGCAGGTTTGTGCTACAATGACTAATTCATTGCCATCTGCCCCCATCTAGTTGGCCTCATGTAGGTTATTATATATATATGGTTAGGGTGAGACAGTGGTGAGACAGTGAAGCACGGGAACGAGATGGCTTCAGAGATGGGGTCGTTTCGGGCCATGAGTGAGCACCGTGCCTCATGTGAAGGCAAGATGGCAGGTGCTCGTTGTACTCTACGTGCTTCACATGTCTCACTCCCTAGACTGGAACAAGACCTCACGGGCTTCACTGTTCATTGTAAAGCGGTGAATGTTAAGGCTCTCAGCCTATGCCCGAGAGGAAGTAAGTTGGAAAAAAAAAAAAAAAAAAAAAAAAAAAAAAAAAAGGGTGTGTTATTATTGATTTATTGATTACTATTCATGTATAACCATACCATGTATGTACATGTTATTCAATCCATTTTGGAGGGTTGGCCCTTCCGGCGGGATTTTTATAAAGTAAGACATAATAACAACGTGTCTCTAGTTGTTTCGCGTGGTTTTTCCACCGGGAAACATCTACGAGTTATGTTAAAATTTGAAACATTCGCGTTTGGTACATGATTGTAATGGATTTTGTCTGTTTTGTTCACGGCGTATAGTTTGATTCCGGCTGAGCCGGCATGTAACTAAAATTGTGTTCTGAGAGTGTCCGGCTATGCCTACTCCTTTATCACAACTTAATCTCCGCTGCAAATAACTTAACAAATTAAAACGTTCGTTGCTTGGTACATTCGGACGTTTATCCTGGGGGTGCATCGTGGGGAGCCACGTCCGCCGGGATATTAATGGCTGAGCCAAGAAACGAACTCACCCATTCCTATCTTGTAGCTTTCAGTTAAACTGTTTTGCTTTAATTTTTGTGCGACTGGTCCGCCGAGGGTAAGAATTAATATCCATAGCAGCACTGGTCGCCGGTGTTAGTTCTTGCATCACAAGACGGGATGAGGTCAGTGTTGGTCACTTGGGTAAGAAGTTATATTATTAAAGTAGAACATGGGACTACTACCTACTCACTTACACTTTTGGGGAGTGTACTTAACGTAAGGGGAACTAAGATTGTATAGTGTTATTCAATTCTTCGTTCTCTTTTAACGTGGAGATTTATTGCTATTTCAGCTTTGCCAGCCTACCGTGTCCTTATGAGCATTGATTCTTGACATTTTCTCACACCAGGTTCGCATGTGGGACACCTAGGTGGAATCTGCAATCTCCCTGGCGGGAGGAAGTTATAATGGATAAGAATGCTTTCTCTTTTTGTAAGGCTTGAGGTTGTAACAATTTAACAGTTATCGGACACACCCTCTGTTTGAAGTGTGTTCCTTGTCTAGACCATTTACATTGCCATTGGCTTTCCCAATCTTGCCCTCATTGTTCATCCCTCCGCAATGCCTATTTGACCAATGCTGATAGCCAATGTAAAACTATTTTACTTCACATTAGGTCTGATTATGAAACTTACTGTAAGACGGTCGCCCATAAATCTTTGCAGCTGGATGACCAGATTTTAGATGACTTGTTGAAAGGGGCTTTAGTTACTTCACCCTCTGTGGGTTCATCCTCCACTCTGGGCTGTGGGAATCATCCTGTATCCAAAGGCAAAACAAACAAAATATTTACTCTGAAAATGACTTACATCTGAGTGTTTTAAGATCGTTGGATAATGGGAGAAAAAAAAAATCCGGGATTGTAACGATAAATCTACAGTTATACTACCCCTATTTTGTGGCTATTCTGTTGGTACTAATGGGTTAATATTATTAGTAGTAGACTTAGTATGGTTTGATGATGCGCGGAAATGTATATTTGACTTGAAATAGATACATTGAAGTATTACAAACCTTCGCGAACCCATAAACAGGGAACGTGAGCTGGGTTTAGACCGTCGCGATACCATCGCGAGACAGGTTAGATTTCGGTTAGGTTGTTAGGTTAGGCTACACTGTTAAAAATACCAAAATGCAACGGTCCTCGGTATTAAACAACACTGTATATCAAATGCGACGGTCCTCGGTATTAAACAACACTGTATATCAAATGCGACGGTCCTCGGTATTAAACAACACTGTATATCAAATGCGACGGTCCTCGGTATTAAACAACACTGTATATCAAATGCGACGGTCCTCGGTATTAAACAACACTGTATATCAAATGCGACGGTCCTCGGTATTAAACAACACTGTATATCAAATGCGACGGTCCTCGGTATTAAACAACACTGTATATCAAATGCGACGGTCCTCGGTATTAAACAACACTGTATATCAAATGCGACGGTCCTCGGTATTAAACAACACTGTATATCAAATGCGACGGTCCTCGGTATTAAACAACACTGTATATCAAATGCGACGGTCCTCGGTATTAAACAACACTGTATATCAAATGCGACGGTCCTCGGTATTAAACAACACTGTATATCAAATAAAAAATAAAAAACAACAACAAATTACCTGAAAAACTCGTATCTGGTTGGTGATAAATTTGTATCAAAATCTTTTTTTTTTTTTTTCCGCATCTGCTGAACCATCCAAAAACACGCTAAAAGGCGTGTTTTGAAGGGGGAAAGTGGTGGGGGGTAGTGGGGGAGGGGTAGTATAACTGTAGATTTACCATTGTAACTAATATCAACTACTGTATAGGGATGAAAACTACCTAAAACCAAAAAGAAAAACCATGGAAAAATTAGTGGTAGTTTCGGTTATATTTTCCGTAATTCCATATTTAAACCCACTCTCTTGTAGTTTGAAAGATCCTGTGCACCTTGATATACAATTAAGTATGTGGAAAAATATGTATAAGTGTGCATATACCTGTAAATACAGTCCTCTTCTACCACTCTTCTCTTCGCCAACATGTAAACAAATCCCACAGTCGATATACGCTTCAAGTCGCTGTGCAGACATCCGAACACAAGGGTTTATCGTGACGTCATCTAGAATATAAGTGCTAGTATGCGAATAAAATCTATAGTCACGATTTGCGCATTTGAGTGATTATTAATGGTGTTCTTTTGTTTGACAATCCTGTTCATCATATCATTGTCATTTAATATTGTTTTGTATAGTTCAACTTGGTTGTCATTTTGAACGAGTGTGGAATGGGGGTGTTAAGGTTACTGTCGTACGATTCGCGAAGTTATTGTATTTTCAGAGGACATCAACTCATCATAACATTTGGTAAAGTTTAGTAACTGTTAGATATAGGTTAGTACCTGTAAGATATACGTTAGTATCTGTTTGGTGAAGCTTACTAGCTGGCATGGAAAGGCTAGTTTTGGATAATATTTAAGAGCCGCATCACAGCTCGCCCTCGTAAGGGGAGTAAGGCGTCCGGCAATAGATAGATAGATAGATAAATCACAGCTCACGTTATTGTTGTGAATGTCTCGCTGCCACTCGTTGCTGGAGTAAGGTATGTCCCATATTACTGAATTTTTTGCACTGTTACCCAACCAACGGGGATGTGGGGGCGGCAGCCCCCACCTATAATAATAGGATAGGTTAGGTAAGGTTGTTAGGTTAGGCTAATGTCTAAAGTTGACTCGATTTTTATAACATAGGCTAGATCTCGAAAATGCACAAACCCACATACTAGGAACCCACAGTAGCTGGTATGCAAGGGCTAGTTTTGTATGCCACGTACTGGATACTAGGAACCCGCAGTAGCTGGCATGCAAGGGCTAGTTTTGTATCCCACGTACTGGGTACTATGAACCCACAGTAGCTGGCATGCAAGGGCTAGTTTTGTATGCCACGTACTGGATACTATGAACCCATAGTAGCTGGCATGCAAGGGCTAGTTTTGTATCCCACGTACTGGATACTAGGAACCCGCAGTAGCTGGCATGCAAGGGCTAGTTTTGTATCCCACGTACTGGGTATTAGGAACCTGCAGTAGCTGGCATGCAAGGGCTAGTTTTGTATCCTACGTACTGGATACTAGGAACCCACAGTAGCTGGCATGCAAGGGCTAGTTTTGTATCCCACATACTGGATACTAGGAACCCGCAGTAGCTGGCATGCAAGGGCTAGTTTTGTATCCCACATACTGGATACTAGGAACCCACAGTAGCTGGCATGCAAGGGCTAGTTTTGTATCCCACGTACTGGATACTATGAACCTGCAGTAGCTGGCATGCAAGGGCTAGTTTTGTATCCCACGTACTGGATACTAGGAACCCGCAGTAGCTGGCATGCAAGGGCTAGTTTTGTATCCCACGTACTGGATACTAGGAACCCGCAGTAGCTGGCATGCAAGGGCTAGTTTTGTATGCCACGTACTGGGTACTATGAACCCGCAGTAGCTGGCATGCAAGGGCTAGTTTTGTATCCCACGTACTGGGTACTATGAACCCGCAGTAGCTGGCATGCAAGGGCTAGTTTTGTATTCCACGTACTGGGTACTATGAACCCGCAGTAGCTGGCATGCAAGGGCTAGTTTTGTATCCCACGTACTAGGTACTATGAACCCGCAGTAGCTGGCATGCAAGGGCTAGTTTTGTATCCCACGTACTGGGTATTAGGAACCTGCAGTAGCTGGCATGCAAGGGCTAGTTTTGTATCCTACGTACTGGATACTAGGAACCCACAGTAGCTGGCATGCAAGGGCTAGTTTTGTATCCCACGTACTGGATACTAGGAACCCGCAGTAGCTGGCATGCAAGGGCTAGTTTTGTATCCCACGTACTGGATACTAGGAACCCACAGTAGCTGGCATGCAAGGGCTAGTTTTGTATCCCACGTACTGGATACTATGAACCTGCAGTAGCTGGCATGCAAGGGCTAGTTTTGTATCCCACGTACTGGATACTAGGAACCCGCAGTAGCTGGCATGCAAGGGCTAGTTTTGTATCCCACGTACTGGATACTAGGAACCCGCAGTAGCTGGCATGCAAGGGCTAGTTTTGTATGCCACGTACTGGGTACTATGAACCCGCAGTAGCTGGCATGCAAGGGCTAGTTTTGTATCCCACGTACTGGGTACTATGAACCCGCAGTAGCTGGCATGCAAGGGCTAGTTTTGTATTCCACGTACTGGGTACTATGAATCCGCAGTAGCTGGCATGCAAGGGCTAGTTTTGTATCCCACGTACTAGGTCTAGGTTAGGTTAGGTTGGGTTGTTTGGTTAGGTTAATATACTAGGTCTCAGAAACAAGATTCGTAGTAGCGGTAGTAACGTTCAAATAGGCTAGTGGTCGCACCACTATTGACAGCACACATATAGTAATGGATGTACTATTTTGAGTTTTCAATAGCATTTCCCATTAATTTTCTTTGTTACAAGTGGGTTTTGCCTTCACATTATTGTTTGTTTAACAATATTAAACTCTGTAGGTGATCAGTTTTTTTTTAAATACGCCCGCCACTCATAGTGGGCGTGACGTCACGATAGTCATTCCTTCCAGCCAATCACAGACGCTTTCTCGACTGTGACTGTGTTCGGATACACACGACCACCACCCTTGGCCACCACGGGTTTTTCTATCAATAGATATTTTTTCAACCCCTCTCTTTCCGATATATTTCATGCCCTCCCCACCTATCGGTGTAAATATTTTAATATTGTTTAAGCAAACAACATAATGTGAAGTTAAAAGACACTTGTAACAAAGAATAATAATAGGAAATAGGCTACTAGTGAAAACTCGAAATAGTGCGCCCATTACTGAATGTGTCTTGTCAATAGAGGTACGCCCACTACTCCTAATCTCACCCTGATTATTTTGGTGTTATTTTTCGGTGTAATTGGGTTTTTCAAGTTGTCGATAACTAAATTCCTCCATGCGGTCTATAACGAGAAAAATATGGCGGAGAGTCTATAGGTCTCTATTTCCCAAATAAATTGTTTCGAATAGTGTGGCGCAAGACGTCTTTAATGCTATCAGTTTAATAATTAACTGCTTAATAAAAAGTTTTGTTTATTCAATCAGGTTGCCAGATTAGCAATAAGAAATAGAGTTCTCTCACTCTTATAATTACCTCTCCAAAATTAGTTTTCTGTCCACAGCTAAATCAAAGACAACTGCAGAGGTTGAAGTAACTAAACTAAAGGTTTCTAAATACCCCTGATGGTAACAAAGGCTTTAAAGTATCCCTAATAGGCTCAAAATTGCGTCATATGTCGGAGAGGGTAAGTTGTTGTTGTTGTTGTTCCCTAAGCTGCCTGGCCGAACATCCCCGAGTCCCTAAGGAAGGCCATGGCCACGGTCGGGCTTTCCCACAGAGCTCTCAAGGAGTGTAGATTGTGTTGTTGGCGTAAGTGGTTGTGTGAAATGCAGTCTTCTATGATGTGTTTAATAGTATAGGGTGCTGTGTTACAACCTGGGCAGGAGTCGACGACGGAGTCATCCAGTCTCTGATAGCTCAGAAGGCTGGAGGGTGTCCACATCTCAGCCTGGCCAGGTGGACTCTGTCCTCGCGAGGAAGGGAGGATTCAGAAGGATGGATTTCGGGAGGTCGTGCCTGCAGCTGCGTGTTGTTTATGAGTTAGTGGATGGAACGGCGAGAGATATGAGTATGGATGTGCTTCTGGAAGCTGGTTTGAGGTGGGCAGGGCGGGAGAGAAAATAGTATTTGTCTGTGATAGGGTGTGCTGGGTGTTGTTTTAACATTTCTTGGTGTCTGTGGATGTGTTGCCATGTAGTGTAGTGGGTGGTGTTAGTTCGTGGAGGCTGCTACCAGGAATTGAGTGCCTCTCATGTCCAGATGGTCTTTGACTTTGAGGACTTTGGTTTCTTGATGTAGGTGATCTGTAGGTTCTGTAGTTCTTAAGTAATTAGCACCTGGTCACCCAGTTAGTATTTGTGCCGAATTGTTGTGTGCCGTGTAGACTACTCCGCGCAATTATCCGGTATCCGTTTATGTACCTCCGGGTACGTGCCGGCACTGTTATTGTTCACCATCTTTATTGATGCCGCAACCCCAACTAGACTATTGTTGAGAGTATCCAGCAGTGTTAGACCAACTATAGTGAACCAGTGTAGGGGGTTGTGATTTTGAGACTTCAATTAGGAAATACTATTATTTTTCGTCTTGATATATACATGTGGACTTTGCCTGGTTGCGGTGTCCTACTTGTATATGCCTTTAACTTAATTTTCTTCTTGTGATCTTTTTGTTGGTCCAGTGGCCGAGGGGGTCCTCGACCAGTGTGATCCAACCTCAGTTTTTGTGTCCACATTTCAATCGCCTGGAACTGTATTGCAACAATTCTCTGCTTTGGGCTGGTGCTTTTGATTACGGCAGGGTGACATACTGTAATAGAGGAGGGATGGTGGCCTCCTATAGAGATAAAAGTTACAGGGTGGTTTTCGCTATTACGGTCACTGCACCCTTCTGGAACATAACATGGCACTGTTGATGATTTAGTAGGTAGGAGTCTGTGACCAGAGTGGCTGTTCTTTGGGGTTATGATCTGAATTAAATTTATCCTCGTAGGAACTGAGTAGTATCTCTGTCCATTTAGCCGGACTAGTAAAATACTGCGACTTAAAAGTATAGGGAGAATCCTACCCCACTTGTTGTGGTCCCAGAGAACCAGGACCCAGTAGTTCTACGTGTAGTAGTGTCTGTTCACGGTCGGGGATACTGAGGGTTATAGAGAGGATATTGTGTTCCCGTTAGGCAGGCCAGGGTCCTTCTCTTACAGTACCTTCGATTTGTGACAGAAGAGACTGAATAAATCCATCGACGACACCTGCCCGGGATGTAACACAGCACACCATACCATTAAACACATCCTAGAAGACCGCATATCATACAATCACTTATGCCAACAACATAATCTACACTCCTTGAGAGCTCTGTGGGAAAGCCAGACCGGAGCCATGGCCTTACTTAGGGACTCAGGGGTGAACGACAACATCAACAACAACAAACACTCTTCTTACAGACCTTACACAAAGAGCCTTTGACGGCATCAACTCGGCCAGACCACCACACAGATCACTACTTGTGTTACGCTGGCCAGCTTGCCAGAATGTGCTCGTACTCGCTAGCGCTTGCCAGGGCAGTGAAATGGGCTATATTAATCGTAGAACGATGTTCTTTCTTTCCTAGTATTCATGTTGTCACAGACAGATCAGTGGTGGTCTTTATTCTTGTCTGTGACACTTGGAAGTATTTTATATCAGTGATAGAGTATAAGATGTGTAGTGTGAAGTTAAGGAGAGAGAGAGCGTAGGAGGCAGCGTGGTGGTATTATGTGCATGTGTATTAACGTGTGCCTTCCTCGCTCAGGCGAGGGTTCCCACGCTCTTGATTGGCCGGCAGGCCTGGCTACGTCATAGGACGCTTGCTCTTCATGACGCAGTGGTCTGTGATTGGGTGCCGCTGTCCTAGTGTTGGTGCTGGGGGGCTCCTGCCCGCATGTCTCCTTAGAGCTTGGCATGGTGTGCTTGGTCCTAGACGTCCCTTGCAATCTGTCCCCAATCTAACCCCCTGTACTACTGTTTCTCTCTCTGAACTTCTTCTTTTCCATTACTTCTCATCTTTATTCAATTACTTATCCATTCTGGTTCTGCATACAACTTCCATAGTCGGCCAGTCATAATATTACCAGCACCAGTTCTCACATATATGTTTTGCACTAGCTTTAGGGATTATTAGTCATAGTCACATGGAGTCATATTATCATTGGGTGCTTCTAATTATTGAGTTGTTCTTTGTTACTATTTAATGCTAGACAGTGGAAGGTATCTTTGGTCGTTGTCTGAGTTATGTATATGGCAAGTCAGAGCCTGTACGACTTCGACGGAGCTAGGTAGCCTGTAACCTTTGTGCATATTTTTCCTTTGCGAGTGTAGCAGTATACAAGCGAAGGGCTTTTGCCTACTCTTGCTCGTATGCTCGCTACCTCTTTGTGTTGACCTTTGTGGAGCGCCAGGGCAAGACCAGATACTTGAGATCTGGACTTACCAAGAGAGCCTCCTAGTCACTTAACGTATCATAAGGGAAATCTGTTAAAGGGGAGACAGTAGGCTACGAGCATGCTTGCGCTCTGCCTAGCCTCCTGGTACCTTTTATGCCGCTGCTAGACTTTATTAGTAATAAAGACGGCATTGTATTTATTATCTTTAACTGTGTATGCTTTAGGAATTATTCACGTATTCTTTTTGCCTAGGTTGATGCTTGGTGCACAACCCAGTATGGCTGTTACTTTGGCTAAGGAAGTACTGTTTTGAGTGGCTATTATTAGTGCTGTCACAGTTGTTTCACTCCCTTGTTTTATATATATGTATCCTACTTGTTGGTGTATTTAAGATACACACTTTGGTGTCCTGCCCCTCCATTATTTCTGTTCTATATTGACGAGCATCTTAGAGCATCAGACGTTTCCAGAAAATTCCATATCTGTTTGCTGTAGGACTAGACTTCCAGTGTTTTCATAGAGCATTGAAGAGTTTAGTGTTGAGTACAGACTCACACTAAAGTTAACGTAAGCATATACTTCTTTATTAAATCTTGATATAGTTTATTTAAGCATTGTTATTACTTGAGAGCAGTTTATTAATGTAAAGTACTACTGTTGTGAGTAGGCTTTGCCGTCACCGGAAAGCCTTTGTAGAAGTGCACTAAAACCCAGTTAATTGATACCCCGTTATCCAGTAGATTAACTTTGGAGGGTTTTAAGTGTTTTGTTCACCGGCGTAATAGTTTAGTTCGAGGGTTTGGAATTAGCGTACCGTTGTTGCAGATATAGCCTATCATCTAGTCCATTATTAAGTGCCCTTGTTTATTTCGTAGTGCCGGTCGTAACAAATGGCGACCTTGGCCAGTTAACAAATGGCGACCTTAGACCAGTATATAGTGAACTGAATATTGCATTTTTTTTTTTTGAGAGAAATCTTATTGCCATTTGGGGTTGAATTTATTTCTCGCAGTGTTGGCAGTGGACATTGTTTTGAGGATATATAGAACTTGTTGGAGTTTATTGGTGACCTAGTATTGCACTCAAGAACATCTTCGAATATTTTTTGTGAATAAAGCTACGCGAGAGTTTGGCTACTTTTGTCTTGACTTGGGAATTTTTTTGTTGACTCCATCATGTCACTGGACGGGTCTGAGTATAGTGAGGGCATAGTGCGAGAGACAGGCGAGGAGGTGGAGAAGGTGGAGTTGTCTAACGGCGTTCGGGTGGTGAACAATGAGGAGGATGCTCAGATTTTTTTGGAGGAGCCTGTGTCGGCGGACCGGGTGTCGGGGCTGGACCGGTACGGACTGCAGTGTGTAGCCACGGTCTTGGGGTTGTCCGGTACTAGCGGTTTGTCGAAAGGTGAGCTGGTTACCTGTGTGCTCGGTGGAGTGCATGGGGCTTCGGGTGGAGCGGGAGCTGGGGCACCTTCGGCCCAGCCCCCATTCCACTTGACTCCTATCATGGCGCCCCCTTGGGCTCCGGAACCGGGTACGTTCCCGCAGGCCGATGCCCGCCGGCGGATGGGTATGCCTCTAGGTGATTCACGGGGAGGGTCCCCAATAGTAGCACCCCCTCCTCAGGGTTTGTCTTCCGAGATGTTGTTTCAGCTCGAGCTCGCCAAACTTCAGCAGCAGGAGTGACAGGCTAAGCATGAGGCTGAGCTCGAGCAGCATAAGCATGAGGCTGAGCTCGAGCAGCGAAAGCATGAGGCTGAGCTCAGGCAGCAGCAGCAGCAGCGAGAGGCTGAGCTTAAGTTTGAGTCTGAAAGGTATTGTGCCGATGTTGATCTAGAGAAAACTCGTGTAGAGGTGACCAGGAACCGTGTTCGACCCAGGGGGGTCGAACCCATGACCAGTCCCTGTCGCATCTACTAAAGTTGGTTCCAGTGTTTGATGAGTTAGGAGTTACCGAATTCTTTCTCCGGTTTGAGAAAAAGTGCCAGGAGCACCAATGTCCCGAGGAGAAGTGGGCAGCCCTTGTTTCGTCACGATTGACGGGGAAAGCACTCAAGGCGTACGATGCTTTGCCCCTAGATTCCTGCGTGAATTATGAGGCGTTGAAAGAGGCTGTCCTGAGGGCGTATGAGTTGCAGCCAGAGACCTATAGGCTGAAATTTAGAGCTGTTCCCAAGAGAAAGGAAAGTACTTTCCAGAAACACGCTAGAGAGCTGTCAGATGCATTTGATAATTGGTTAAGATCGGAGAAGGCAACTACTTTTGATGCAGTGAAGCAATTAGTATTATTAGAGCAATTTTTTAAATGTACTGGCAGTGACTTGACTCTTAACCTGAAAGAACAGCAACCAAAAACTCTGCAGGAGGCGGCTGAGATGGCTGACCTCAGGTTGTCATTGATTTGTGGGGGCGGGTCTGCACAGAGAGCTGAGGCAGGTAACAAGGGGCGTACCACTCCACCCCCCCCGAATTAATGACACAAATAATTATCCATTTAAGAGTACTGTTGCCAATTATGATCCCAAGTCGAAACCCTTCCCCTTAAAGAAAGGCCAGGGCCCTTACCCACCTCAGGGGAAGTCCAAGAGTGAAGTGGAATGTTTCAAGTGTCATAAGAAGGGGCATATTGCGCACTCATGTCCGAGCACACCGCCTACAGCAGTGGTGTCACTAGTGAGCAACATTGGCGTGTCTTTGAGGTCTTCCGCGTTTGCCCGGGGTAAACAGTCGGTTGCGAAGTCATCGCCGGTGCAGAAGCAGCCGGAGGGCTCGTCACCCGTCCGAGATGTTTTTTGTGGTCATAGGGGGCACGGCACTCTGAGGTGGGCTGGTGTGGAGCATAGGCTTGAGTTGCTGCATGATACGGGCGCTTCCCAGACACTTGTTAAGAATTTCACTGGCAAGCCTATTAACGCGGCTCGGGTTGTGGTGGTTCAAGGTATCGATGCTACGCGGTCTTACCCGCTGGTCACAGTAGAGCTTGAGGTGGACGGTGTGACACGAGA
Organism: Lithodes maja; assembly: GCA_037953745.1. Taxonomy (NCBI): domain Eukaryota; kingdom Metazoa; phylum Arthropoda; class Malacostraca; order Decapoda; family Lithodidae; genus Lithodes; species Lithodes maja. The sequence continues at coordinate 89,471 of JBAKBP010007215.1, read as the reverse complement.
GTTGGATGTGGGTGTTGTGGAGAAGTTGCCAGTTGAGGGGGTCGACCTCCTTCTCGGTAACGACTTTGCGGTGCTCACTTCCGAGGTTCCACCCTTAGTCATTGCCGAGAGGGCGGCCGATACGAGTAGGGAGGGGCAAGAGTGGCTCGAGAGGTGCCAGATGCTGCAGATGGCGTGTGCTGTCACTAGGTCTCAGTCCACTCAGGTGTCACAGCCTAATACCCAAGTTTTAGACCAGCGGAGGAAGGGTCGGTAGGAGAAAGTCGAGGCTGGTCGGGTTGAGAGTTTGGACCCAGCGACACTCCTAGGTGACTCGGTACTTGACCCAATGTTGAGCTCCGGAGTGGCCCCAGAACCTGTCCCCCCTAGTGACATGGTAGGGCGTGATGGCACTCCGCGACAGAGTAGTTCCCAGGTGCAACGAGAAGATCTTGGTCTTGGGAGTTGTGTGAACGGGGCTATTGAACTCTATGAGGACGGGGAAGCATGTCATGTGAACCTGTTAAAGGAGTTTGTGAGGCAACCACCTGAGCAGCCTACTGTCCCTGTGTTGGTCTGCAGCGGCCAAGGTGGAGAAGGAGAGGGGGGCAGTGGGGCACAGGTGGAGGAAAGTTGGGATTGTCATGTCTCGGCGGAGCAGTGGGCGTGGGACACGAGGCAGGTGGCTGTGGAAGTGCTAGAGCACCTGCCTGAGCAGCAGTGTGCAGCGCTCCAGCACCTGCTCGATTCATACCCCACTGTTTGTGCCGAGCACCCAGGCCTCACAACTCATGCGGTGCACGATGTTCCGCTGGCAGGTCACTTGAGTGTTAGTAAACCGTTGGCCTCGTTGTTTCAGTGGTTCAAGGTGGGCGACGAGGCTTTGGCATGGTTGTCAGGTGAGGGTCGACCCATGGCTGCTAAGGGTGGTGGTCAGAATCAGGACATTGAGCAGATTGGTGAGGTTGGCTGTGGAGTGGATGCGCCCGGTCATCGCATAGCCTCCCAATGCTTCTCTAGTCGAATGCAACAGCCCTACCATAGACCGACTGTATCTGGCCGTGGCGCTGCAGGCGGTGATGCTGCGCCGGCAGGTGTAGTCGCAAGGAATGCGGGGGTGTGCATATACGGTATCGGCGGGGAAGCCTTAGCAATTATGAACTATGGGAGTGACTGCACAGGTGGTACAGATTGTCCCCCTCATGACCTGGCTGTTTTAGGGACAGAGATGGAGAAGGAGGGAGACTATAGTGTAGAAACTGCGGTCTCGGCTGGGTTGTGGGAGGGCAATGAGCATGTTGTTATTCGAGATAAGTTCTCCAGGCCTGATGTACGGGGTAGAATCCGACATGGAGGCTGGAGACAGTGCAAGGCTCAAATTGGCTCCCTACCGTATAAATCCTGCTCGACAGCCTGTTGTGAAAGCAGAGCTGGACTACATGTTGGAAAAGGGTCTGAGGGATAAGGGATATCGTGAGTGGACGTTGCCAGTAACTTTGCAACCTGAGTTAAGTGGCAAGATCCGTGTGTATGTTGATTGCAAGAGTGTTGGTGCATTATCCCTGACAGACGCCTATACCTTACCTAGAGTTGACGATCCCATAGACCGCATCGGGGCTGCCTCGTTTATCACTAAGGTAGAAATAGCGACAGGTTATTGGCAGGTCCCGTTGCCGGAGAGAGCGAAGAGAAGTGCCAGTCTTGTGATGGACTGGGCAGTTTATCAGTGTCAGGTGTGGTTTTGCTGCCGGAACACAAGTTGGATGTGTGGCATGTTAAGGGCACTGATAATGTTCTGGCTGATTGTTTGTCATGGGAGGGTATGTTTTAAGGAGAACCCTCGCCGTTCAGTCAGTGTTTGTTTGAGAGTGGAGACAAATTAGGCTTGCCCCTGTAGTGCAAAGCCGCCAAAAACACTATTAAAAATAATACAAAAACCTCACATAAAAACTCTTTCTTTTGATAGTATATTAGTGCAGTATGTTACAGCAAGAATCTAAGACATTCTGAGTTTTTGTCTTAGTAGGCTAGGCTTGTTGAAGCTTGCTCGTTGAGCTTAATATTGTTAAGTGATACTATTCTTTTGGGAAAGTGTTGTGTATGTTTTTTTTATATAATGAAGTGTTTTATGTTGTGATTGTGCCTTGTTTTCACAACTTGGGGGAGTAGCTGGGTGAGGCGGGGTTTATGAGCATTCTGTCTGGTCAGATGTGGCGTTTACCTGAGGTTAAAACGTCCCACATCTTGGGTGGGGTGTTACGCTGGCCAGCTTGCCAGAATGTGCTCGTACTCGCTAGCGCTCGCCAGGGCAGTGAAATGGGCTATAATAATCGTAGAACGATGTTCTTTCTTTCCTAGTATTCATGTTGTCACAGACAGATCAGTGGTGGTCTTTATTCTTGTCTGTGACACTTGGAAGTATTTTATATCAGTGATAGAGTATAAGATGTGTAGTGTGAAGTTAAGGAGAGAGAGAGCGTAGGAGGCAGCATGGTGGTATTATGTGCGTGTGTATGTACGTGTGCCTTCCTCGCTCGGGCGGGGGTTCCCACGCTCTTGATTGGCCGGCGGGCCTGGCTACATCATAGGACGCTTGCTCTTCATGACGTATTGGTCTGTGATTGGGTGCCACTGTCCTAGTGTTGGTGCTGGGGGGCTCCTGCCCGCGTGTCTCCTTAGAGCTTGGTATGGTGTGCTTGGTCCTAGACGTCCCTTGCAATCTGTCCCCAATCTAACACCCTGTACTACTGTTTCTCTCTCTGAACTTCTTTTTTTCCATTACTTCTCATCTTTATTCAATTACTTATCCATTCTGGTTCTGCATACGACTTCCATAGTCGGCCAGTCGTATTACCAGCACCAGTTCTCACATATATGTTTTGCACTAGCTTTAGGGATTATTAGTCATAGTCACATGGAGTCATATTATCATTGGGTGCTTCTAATTATTGAGTTGTTCTTTGTTACTATTTAATGCTAGACAGTGGAAGGTATAATTATTTGGTCGTTGTCTGAGTTATGTATATGGCAAGTCAGAGCCTGTATGACTTTGACGGAGTTAGGTAGCCTGTAACCTTTGTGCATATTTTTCCTTTGCGAGTGTAGCAGTATACAAGTGAAGGGCTTTTGCCTATTCTTGCTCGTATGCTCGCTACCTCTTTGTCAGTACAGTACAGAAGCACAGTTATTTATAATAGAACAGGAGGAACACCATCCGCTCCCCCAAGTACAGTACAGAAGCACAGTTATTTATAATAGAACAGGAGGAACACCATCCGCTCCCCCAAGTTTGAATTCCTTGCAAGTCCATCATTTCCTCTTAACACTACCACTAGCCGCATAATAAAAACTAATATTAACTTTTCCATGTATACTATTACTAATATAAAAGCGTGATAGTTCTAAAGGTGTTCTACAAACTTTGACATAGACAGTATAGAGACGTACAGTAACTGGGTGCATTCCCTTTTAGAACAGTATTCAAACCTCAACTTCCATTCAGATATCATTTGAGATGTAAAATTCTAGCATTGAACTTTTATCAAAATAACCATCTGTTATCCTGCTGATATAATGAAATGATGTAGTCTGTTTTATATATATATATATTTTTTTTTTTTTTTTTTTTAAGAGACAATGAACGGAGGAAGGAAAAACACAGATAACACAAAAAGGTCCATGTGCCTAAAGGCATCCTCCATTCATAAAATGTTTGTAACAACTGGATTTAAACTTTTGTAGATTGTAAGTTTGTGGAAAGCAACTCGAGGAAAGTGAATTCCAAAGAGTAGTAGTTCTAGGGATAAATGAATTTTGATAAGCAGAAGTTCTGCATTGTGGAGGAGAAAATGTAAATTCATGGGGGCTCTCAGCTGCCCTAGTTCTACGGGGAAAGATGTGGAGAGGCGGCACAATTGAAGCAAGTTCCTCGGAACAATTGCTGTGAAACTTTCTGTAGAATAATGCAAGGGATGCAACGTTTCTTCGTATGGATAATGTAGGAAGGTCCTGTGTGATTGCAGGGTTATTGATTAATCTAATAGCTTTATTTTGAATTTTGTCCAACTGCCTCAATGCAACCACTCCACTTCCACTCCACAGAGGTGAACAGTAATCCATCTGAGAACGCACATGACTTTTATATATTACGGCCAACTGCTAGTTATAAATGTTACATGGATACTTAGAGACACGATATGATTTAGTGACATGAACGTCGCATTATTTATTTACACTGAATGGTAGACCACAAATTGTTAAACTTTGGTAATGTTTGGCTGGGAATTGCAAGACAGTTTTGTGCAACATTTCAATCATCATCCAGAAGACAATTGACACTCAATGAGTTTCATGATGCCTCTGTATTTATTAAAATAGTCTAATATTACTTATATACATGATATTATTCGTTGTATGCTTTTCTAAACAATATAATATTTGAACATAACAAATAACACATATTATACAAAGGACAAGTACGTACTTGGTCACAGTTCTGTCCAATCGAAACATTATGAGCACTGTTGTGAGATCTCCCCACTGGTGATTTACATTATGAGCACTGTTGTGAGATCTCCCCCCTGGTGATTTACATTATGAGCACTGTTGTGAGATCTCCCCACTGGTGATTTACATTATGAGCACTGTTGTGAGATCTCCCCACTGGTGATTTACATTATGAGCACTGTTGTGAGATCTCCCCACTGGTGATTTACATTATGAGCACTGTTGTGAGATCTCCCCACTGGTGATTTACATTATGAGCACTGTTGTGAGATCTCCCCACTGGTGATTTACATTATGAGCACTGTTGTGAGATCTCCCCACTGGTGATTTACATTATGAGCACTGTTGTGAGATCTCCCCACTGGTGATTTACATTATGAGCACTGTTGTGAGATCTCCCCACTGGTGATTTACATTATGAGCACTGTTGTGAGATCTCCCCACTGGTGATTTACATTATGAGCACTGTTGTGAGATCTCCCCACTGGTGATTTACATTATGAGCACTGTTGTGAGATCTCCCCACTGGTGATTTACATTATGAGCACTGTTGTGAGATCTCCCCACTGGTGATTTACATTATGAGCACTGTTGTGAGATCTCCCCACTGGTGATTTACATTATGAGCACTGTTGTGAGATCTCCCCACTGGTGATTTACATTATGAGCACTGTTGTGAGATCTCCCCACTGGTGATTTACATTATGAGCACTGTTGTGAGATCTCCCCACTGGTGATTTACATTATGAGCACTGTTGTGAGATCTCCCCACTGGTGATTTACATTATGAGCACTGTTGTGAGATCTCCCCACTGGTGATTTACATTATGAGCACTGTTGTGAGATCTCCCCACTGGTGATTTACATTATGAGCACTGTTGTGAGATCTCCCCACTGGTGATTTACATTATGAGCACTGTTGTGAGATCTCCCCACTGGTGATTTACATTATGAGCACTGTTGTGAGATCTCCCCACTGGTGATTTACATTATGAGCACTGTTGTGAGATCTCCCCACTGGTGATTTACATTATGAGCACTGTTGTGAGATCTCCCCACTGGTGATTTACATTATGAGCACTGTTGTGAGATCTCCCCACTGGTGATTTACATTATGAGCACTGTTGTGAGATCTCCCCACTGGTGATTTACATTATGAGCACTGTTGTGAGATCTCCCCACTGGTGATTTACATTATGAGCACTGTTGTGAGATCTCCCCACTGGTGATTTACATTATGAGCACTGTTGTGAGATCTCCCCACTGGTGATTTACATTATGAGCACTGTTGTGAGATCTCCCCACTGGTGATTTACATTATGAGCACTGTTGTGAGATCTCCCCACTGGTGATTTACATTATGAGCACTGTTGTGAGATCTCCCCACTGGTGATTTACATTATGAGCACTGTTGTGAGATCTCCCCACTGGTGATTTACATTATGAGCACTGTTGTGAGATCTCCCCACTGGTGATTTACATTATGAGCACTGTTGTGAGATCTCCCCACTGGTGATTTACATTATGAGCACTGTTGTGAGATCTCCCCACTGGTGATTTACATTATGAGCACTGTTGTGAGATCTCCCCACTGGTGATTTACATTATGAGCACTGTTGTGAGATCTCCCCACTGGTGATTTACATTATGAGCACTGTTGTGAGATCTCCCCACTGGTGATTTACATTATGAGCACTGTTGTGAGATCTCCCCACTGGTGATTTACATTATGAGCACTGTTGTGAGATCTCCCCACTGGTGATTTACATTATGAGCACTGTTGTGAGATCTCCCCACTGGTGATTTACATTATGAGCACTGTTGTGAGATCTCCCCACTGGTGATTTACATTATGAGCACTGTTGTGAGATCTCCCCACTGGTGATTTACATTATGAGCACTGTTGTGAGATCTCCCCACTGGTGATTTACATTATGAGCACTCTTGTGAGATCTCCCCACTGGTGATTTACATTATGAGCACTGTTGTGAGATCTCCCCACTGGTGATTTACATTATGAGCACTGTTGTGAGATCTCCCCACTGGTGATTTACATTATGAGCACTCTTGTGAGATCTCCCCACTGGCGATTTACATTATGAGCACTGTTGTGAGATCTCCCCACTGGTGATTTACATTATGAGCACTGTTGTGAGATCTCCCCACTGGTGATTTACATTATGAGCACTGTTGTGAGATCTCCCCACTGGTGATTTACATTATGAGCACTGTTGTGAGATCTCCCCACTGGTGATTTACATTATGAGCACTGTTGTGAGATCTCCCCACTGGTGATTTACATTATGAGCACTGTTGTGAGATCTCCCCACTGGTGATTTACATTATGAGCACTGTTGTGAGATCTCCCCACTGGTGATTTACATTCGTTCTTGCCACCGTTATAGAAGGAGAGGTGATCCTGGTTGAGGTTGGTGGTGGACACAAAGTTGATGCAGGTATTATACCTCCAGTGTTGGATGGCAGCTTCAATCACATCTTTGACTTAATGTAAAAAGTGGAGAAATACATAGTAACTCCTTCAGTATATAATTGCATCATTCTAATTCGATGTGGATAACATTACACAATTTTATAGAACTTACGAAAGATCTCTGATAATCAAAGAGATAGGTATGATATCCATTAACAATTTGGTTTAAGGCAGCCTCTAAAAGGACAAGAAAGTATTGTTTGGTGGACCCTGATGGCATGATGGAGGTCTCATGGCAGTTGGGCCGCATCTGAATTGGGCCGCCTAACGGTGGGGACGCAGCCCATGTAGTATTCGGGCGTATCGCTCGCTTTGTTTACATTACTATATGCCGTACAATAATGGGGTGAGGCCCTGAACCCCTCATGACTTATTGCTATCATCATATATATTGCCAGCAGGGGGCAAGTAACAATTAACCGCGGCCCGACCGACTGTACTGTATATCCACGGTGGCCTAAATACCCTGCAGTGAAAAGTTTGGGACTCAATAGCATATTATTTTGAAATGGAAGATATTATTCAGCTCATTAAACATATACTTACCGTATGTATAAGTAAACAATTATAGAAAATGCAAGTTACTTTCGCTATATTAGGCAATAATATAGTAATTCTGGATATAATTTATTTAGTTATACCTGAATGTTAAACAAAACACAATCTAAAATTATGTTCCTAGCTAAGCTCCCTTGGTCTAGGGTATTTTTGTATTTATTTATTTTGTTATGTATTTATTTATTTATTTTTTATGAGGGAGACAAAAGGCAAAACCGCCTGTCATAAGTTTGTCACCAAGAGTTGAAAAAGTTACATCAAAGAACGTTTGAGCCAAAATGCCTGAACGTTACACAGAGTTTGAAGCAACTTAAGTCATAGGAAGAGAGAAAAATGGATTCAGGGAGAGCTTTCCAGAGTTCAGCTGTTGTATAGAAGAAAAATTGAGAATATCGTTTCACTCTTGTGTTGGAGAGTTGCTCAGAGTAAGGGTGAGATTGTATTGCAAGACGTGTGTTACATACTCTACATAGAGGAGGTGGTATACTCTAACAGAGTATATATCACAAATACACGTGAGCTAATAGATGTTTATATACTCTCAGTCGGACTCGAACCTCCGACATTCAGAACGAGTATCCAAGCTTTGAAATCCACTACACCACGGCGTGATCAATTATTCTTAACCTTTTCCTAGTTATAAACATTTATTAGCTCACATGTAATTGTCAGATATACTTCATATTAATGACTCTCGTGTTTAGCTGGGCGAGAATAAAAAAAATAAATCTCTATAACCCGAGTTGCGTGGGGAATCTTGTAAAAATTCCTGTATGGTATCCTGGAATATGGATCCTGCGCCTGGTGCATGAATTGCAATACATTCTCCAAGTAGGATTTCCCTTCTCCTTAACCTAAGAAGTGCGCATGGGGGGTATGAGACACCACACTCCTGTGCTGACGTATTTGAGCTGTTCCCATCACTAACATCGTTATTTTACCATAAATAGCATTAATACTTATCCATATGCGCCTATTATAGGTTGATTATAAAGGTATTAACCTGTTAAATCAATAAAACAAGTGGAAACAGCGTTTGGATGGTCAAAATCGGCGATACAGGCCGGGAGTTACATAATGTATGGCTGAGGCAACCCTTCTCCCCTCCTCTCCTCCCCTTGTCTGGAGAGACACTGTTACGCAATAGTCTCTCTCTCGCTCTTTCCCACGCTTGGTAACAGTGATGACAACGCCCTGCTACCAACTCGCTAATGGTAGCACGAAAATAGACCACAGAATAAGGGAATAACAGGGAAAATAGGTGATAACTGAAGGAGGTGAGGAAAGTGGGGAAGGAGGGGAGGTGGAGGAGTGATATTTGGAATGGCCCAGGGGCAAAAATAAAATAAAAAACAAAACTAAATATATATTTTTTTTTTTGGGGGGGTGTTTTAAATGGATGTTTTCGTTTCCCAGACTCTTAAGAGTCTTCCAGCAGTCTCTGGAGAGATACTGTTACGCAATAGTCTCTCTTTCGCTCTTTCCCACGCTTTGTAACAGTGATGACAACGCCCTGCTACCAACTCGCTAATGTTAGCACGAAAATAGACCACAGAATAAGGGAATAACAGGGAAAATAGGTGATAACTGAAGGAGGTGAGGAAAGTGGGGAAGGAGGGGAGGTGGAGGAGTGATATTTGCCATGGCCCAGGGGAAAAAAAAAAAAAAAAAAAAAAAAAATGGGGGGGGGGGGAAAATGGATTTTGTTTTCCCCAGACTCTTAATAGTCTTCCAGTAGTTGCCGGGTTAATATAAATAGGAAAAGGTTAAGATTCCTCTATCACACCTGTGGTATAGCGGATTAAAAGCTAGGACACCCGTTCTGAATGTCGGAGGCTCTAGTCTGGCTGGAAGTATATATATATATATATATATATCTGGCTGGAAGTATATATATATATATATATATATATATAAAAAGTATATACAGTATATAAACAGTATATATATATATATATATATATTATCTCATGAACCCAAAACTACACTACTTTGTTCGCACCAGGGAGGGAACATTGGTTTTTCAGGTGGACGGTCCATGCTTTAACTAATTCAGCGCCTGGTTCCGCGAGATCAAGATAACCCAACTATTACCTGTGATGTGGTGAATCTATCATTAAGATATTTTCATTTCATAACAAGGCATAAGACAAATATTTCCATAGTGGGTTACATTGCTAATAATTTTACATTCAATATCATACTACTCAGGGCGAATTGATATGTTATTCTCGTGACAAGGGTAAGGGATATATGCAGTATATCTCATAAATACATGGGAGTTACATGAACAAATTACATTGTGTGTTAAATATGAGAAGTTATGGAAGCAACAACCAATCTACTAATTTTATAATTATATAATTATGCTACACTTACCGACACAAATGTAAACTATTTGGAGTTAAATTAAGATTTGACACTTTGCAGATGAATAGGCACCTACAGTATGTTGCCTACATTGTGTGAACAAGAACGATGTATATATACGTATATGTATACATATACATATATTGTACAAAATTATACTGTACATATATGTATAACGACTTTAAATTTAATAACGGCATTAATACTTAAAAAAATTTTGTTGGCTGTGAATAGTAATTTGATATCTGTACAGCCCTATGGAAAAAACAAAAATATATATTTCCCATAAATCATGGAATGTCGCCGTTTCATTATATCACGTATGCCTGACATAACGCCAAATCAGGGTTTTGGGTGACTTTTTCCCCTATTATACTTAACTCCTTCACATTTTCAACAATATTTTTACATATGGTGCTAGCTCCTATAAAAAAAAATATTCCCTGGTAATCTCACGTAAATATGATTTTTTTCTCGATTTGCTGTGATTATTTAAAACGCCATATTTAATAAACGGAGATATGGCCTTTTAACCCCTTCTATTATTAGCCCTGAGAGAGAGGCCAGCTGTTGCAGGGAGTGCAGAATGGCTCCAACTGCCAGCCACAGGCGGCGGACACTCGCTGAGCTTTGAGATAGTGCTCGGTCACTCATGCGCAGCATCACACATAACAAAAACAGCAAAAATTGCTAAGTTTTATCAATTTAGGCCTTTGTTGCAAGATATCGTACAGGGATGAATCAGGTGTCATTGGAAAGCTCTATCATTGTACTGTCACGGATATATAATTGTATTACGCTCTAGCTCTTGCTTATGCATGAACTAGTTACTAGAGCATGGAATTAAGGTAATTTTGGGCAATTATGGCCCCCTCCATGTGCTTACGACCATCGTCCCTAACTCCCGCCCGGCATTTAAATTTGCGCGACCCTTTGAAAACTGATCAGGTATTATTCTACGATGGTGTAGGAACATTTTGAGGCAGGTTTTGTAAAATGTGATATTTATGACCCCAGGGGCCCCCCAGATAAATTTTGACTTACTATTCTGGTTGAAGGTGTCGGGTTGTATGAAGTAGGGCACTCGAGGTCGGCCGTCTGAACCTGGTGGCCATCGGTAAAGTTGGACAGTGGTGGCCTCCCTCTCCACCAGGGCCCGCCACTGGTCCTCCGTCAGCAACATATCACCTCCGAACAATCTCAGACCTCCATAAGTTAGGTTGGCATCACCTCGGAGCTGCTCAGAACAGATAGGAGAGAGTTAAGGAGGCCCACCTTATTGTTATTTTCCTCGCTAGACCTTCATTAAGCTTATAAAAAAACTCTTTAGATAAATTATAAATTTTTACATTTTTCGATAACAAAAATTCCCGGCCGAAGGCCGATCCCTCTTAATATTACAGGCTCACTACCGCTCACCAGGAAAAAATAGACACCTAAATGGTACGAAAGGTCTTGATATTGATATATACAAACAATGGGACGAAAGGTTTTAAATTCGACAAGTTCATGGGGCGAATGTCTTAAAATCTGACAAATAATGGGGCTAAATGTGAGGAAGAAAGGGGACCATACAAACGAGCCATCTCCCCTTAACTATTGCTTCCTCGCCACTGGTCTTCCGTCAGCAACATATTACCCTCGAACAATCTCACACCTCCATAAGTTAGGTTGGCATAACCTCGCAGCTGCTCAGACCTCCATAGGTTAGGGTTAAGGGGGCCCACCTCGTTGTTTTTTTGTCTCTCTCCCTCTGTCTCTGGCTTGTATCCATTTGGCCCCATTCAGCCTACTTCTTTTAAGACGTTTATCCCCATCCAGGTGTCAATTTGTTTGCATAATGTTTTTGACAACAGGTTAAATGTCTACATTTTTCGATAGAAACATTTCTCCGGCGAAGCCGGATTTCTTCATACAATACTGGCTTGCTATCGCTCGCCAAGAAGAAATCGACACCTGGATGGGATAAACGTCTAAAACAGTAGGCTGAATTAGGCCGAATGGATACAAGCCAGAGCAAGAGAGAAAAGAAGCAGGTCACCCCCCTTAACTATGGAATGGGTTAATTCTTTCATTGCTCTATTGATTATAATATAGGACAGTATTACGATGCCTCCACATTATAAAATAGGACAGTATTACGATGCCTCCACATTATAAAATAGGACAGTATTACGATGCCTCCACATTATAATATAGATAGGACAGTATTACGATGCCTCCACATTATAATATAGGACAGTATTACGATGCCTCCACAGTATAATATAGGACAGTATTACGATGCCTCCACATTATAATATAGGACTTACGATGCCTCCACATTATAATATAGGACAGTATTACGATGCCTCCACATTATAATATAGGACAGTATTACGATGCCTTCACATTATAATATAGGACAGTATTACGATGCCTCCACATTATAATATAGGACAGTATTACGATGCCTCCACATTATAATATAGGACTTTATTACGATGCCTCCACATTATAATATAGGACAGTATTACGATTATAATATAGGACAGTATTACGATGCCTCCACATTATAATATAGGACAGTATTACGATGCCTCCACATTATAATATAGGACAGTATTACGATGCCTCCACATTATAATATAGGACAGTATTACGATGCCTCCACATTATAATATAGGACAGTATTACGATGCCTCCACATTATAATATAGGACAGTATTACGATGCCTCCACATTATAATATAGGACTGTATTACGATGCCTCCACATTATAATATAGGACAGTATTACGATGCCTCCACATTATAATATAGGACAGTATTACGATGCCTTCACATTATAATATAGGACAGTATTACGATGCCTCCACATTATAATATAGGACAGTATTACGATGCCTCCACATTATAATATAGGACAGTATTACGATGCCTCCACATTATAATATAGGACAGTATTACGATGCCTCCACATTATAATATAGGACAGTATTACGATACCTCCACATTATAATATAGGACAGTATTACGATGCCTCCACATTATAATATAGGACAGTATTACGATGCCTCCACATTATAATATAGGACAGTATTACGATGCCTCCACATTATAATATAGGACAGTATTACGATGCCTCCACATTATAATATAGGACAGTATTACGATGCCTCCACATTATAATATAGGACAGTATTACGATGCCTCCACATTATAATATAGGACAGTATTACGATGCCTCCACATTATAATATAGGACAGTATTACGATGCCTCCACATTATAATATAGGACAGTATTACGATGCCTCCACATTATAAAATAGGACAGTATTACGATGCCTCCACATTATAAAATAGGACAGTATTACGATGCCTCCACATTATAATATAGGACAGTATTACGATGCCTCCACATTATAATATAGGACAGTATTACGATGCCTCCACATTATAAAATAGGACAGTATTACGATGCCTCCACATTATAATATAGGACAGTATTACGATGCCCTCCACATTATAATATAGGACAGTATTACGATGCCTCCACATTATAATATAGGACAGTATTACGATGCCTCCACATTATAATATAGGACAGTATTACGATGCCTCCACATTATAATATAGGACAGTATTACGATGCCTCCACATTATAATATAGGACAGTATTACGATGCCTCCACATTATAATATAGGACAGTATTACGATGCCTCCACATTATAATATAGGACAGTATTACGATGCCTCCACATTATAATATAGGACAGTATTACGATGCCTCCACATTATAATATAGGACAGTATTACGATGCCTCCACATTATAATATAGGACAGTATTACGATGCCTCCACATTATAATATAGGACAGTATTACGATGCCTCCACATTATAATATAGGACAGTATTACGATGCCTCCACATTATAATATAGGACAGTATTACGATGCCTCCACATTATAATATAGGACAGTATTACGATGCCTCCACATTATAATATAGGACAGTATTACGATGCCTCCACATTATAATATAGGACAGTATTACGATGCCTCCACATTATAATATAGGACAGTATTACGATGCCTCCACATTATAATATAGGACAGTATTACGATGCCTCCACATTATAATATAGGACAGTATTACGATGCCTCCACATTATAAAATAGGACAGTATTACGATGCCTCCACATTATAATATAGGACAGTATTACGATGCCTCCACATTATAATATAGGACAGTATTACGATGCCTCCACATTATAATATAGGACAGTATTACGATGCCTCCACATTATAATATAGGACAGTATTACGATGCCTCCACATTATAATATAGGACAGTACTACGATGCCTCCACATTATAATATAGGACAGTATTACGATGCCTCCACATTATAATATAGGACAGTATTACGATGCCTCCACATTATAATATAGGACAGTATTACGATGCCTCCACATTATAATATAGGACAGTATTACGATGCCTCCACATTATAATATAGGACAGTATTACGATGCCTCCACATTATAATATAGGACAGTATTACGATGCCTCCACATTATAATATAGGACAGTATTACGATGCCTCCACATTATAATATAGGACAGTATTACGATGCCTCCACATTATAATATAGGACAGTATTACGATGCCTCCACATTATAATATAGGACAGTATTACGATGCCTCCACATTATAATATAGGACAGTATTACGATGCCTCCACATTATAATATAGGACAGTATTACGATGCCTCCACATTATAATATAGGACAGTATTACGATGCCTCCACATTATAATATAGGACAGTATTACGATGCCTCCACATTATAATATAGGACTGTATTACGATGCCTCCACATTATAATATAGGACAGTATTACGATGCCTCCACATTATAATATAGGACAGTATTACGATGCCTCCACATTATAATATAGGACAGTATTACGATGCCTCCACATTATAATATAGGACAGTATTACGATGCCTCCACATTATAATATAGGACAGTATTACGATGCCTCCACATTATAATATAGGACAGTATTACGATGCCTCCACATTATAATATAGGACAGTATTACGATGCCTCCACATTATAATATAGGACAGTATTACGATGCCTCCACATTATAATATAGGACAGTATTACGATGCCTCCACATTATAATATAGGACAGTATTACGATGCCTCCACATTATAATATAGGACAGTATTACGATGCCTCCACATTATAATATAGGACAGTATTACGATGCCTCCACATTATAATATAGGACAGTATTACGATGCCTCCACATTATAATATAGGACAGTATTACGATGCCTCCACATTATAATATAGGACAGTATTACGATGCCTCCACATTATAATATAGGACAGTATTACGATGCCTCCACATTATAATATAGGACAGTATTACGATGCCTCCACATTATAATATAGGACAGTATTACGATGCCTCCACATTATAATATAGGACAGTATTACGATGCCTCCACATTATAATATAGGACAGTATTACGATGCCTCCACATTATAATATAGGACAGTATTACGATGCCTCCACATTATAATATAGGACAGTATTACGATGCCTCCACATTATAATATAGGACAGTATTACGATGCCTCCACATTATAATATAGGACAGTATTACGATGCCTCCACATTATAATATAGGACAGTATTACGATGCCTCCACATTATAATATAGGACAGTATTACGATGCCTCCACATTATAATATAGGACAGTATTACGATGCCTCCACATTATAATATAGGACAGTATTATGATGCCTCCACATTATAATATAGGACAGTATTACGATGCCTCCACATTATAAAATAGGACAGTATTACGATGCCTCCACATTATAATATAGGACAGTATTACGATGCCTCCACATTATAATATAGGACAGTATTACGATGCCTCCACATTATAATATAGGACAGTATTACGATGCCTCCACATTATAATATAGGACAGTATTACGATGCCTCCACATTATAATATAGGACAGTATTACGATGCCTCCACATTATAATATAGGACAGTATTACGATGCCTCCACATTATAATATAGGACAGTATTACGATGCCTCCACATTATAATATAGGACAGTATTACGATGCCTCCACATTATAATATAGGACAGTATTACGATGCCTCCACATTATAATATAGGACAGTATTACGATGCCTCCACATTATAATATAGGACAGTATTACGATGCCTCCACATTATAATATAGGACAGTATTACGATGCCTCCACATTATAATATAGGACAGTATTACGATGCCTCCACATTATAATATAGGACAGTATTACGATGCCTCCACATTATAATATAGGACAGTATTACGATGCCTCCACATTATAATATAGGACAGTATTACGATGCCTCCACATTATAATATAGGACAGTATTACGATGCCTCCACATTATAATATAGGACAGTATTACGATGCCTCCACATTATAATATAGGACTGTATTACGATGCCTCCACATTATAATATAGGACAGTATTACGATGCCTCCACATTATAATATAGGACAGTATTACGATGCCTTCACATTATAATATAGGACAGTATTACGATGCCTCCACATTATAATATAGGACAGTATTACGATGCCTCCACATTATAATATAGGACAGTATTACGATGCCTCCACATTATAATATAGGACAGTATTACGATGCCTCCACATTATAATATAGGACAGTATTACGATGCCTCCACATTATAATATAGGACAGTATTACGATGCCTCCACATTATAATATAGGACAGTATTACGATGCCTCCACATTATAATATAGGACAGTATTACGATGCCTCCACATTATAATATAGGACAGTATTACGATGCCTCCACATTATAATATAGGACAGTATTACGATGCCTCCACATTATAATATAGGACAGTATTACGATGCCTCCATATTATAATATAGGACAGTATTACGATGCCTCCACATTATAATATAGGACAGTATTACGATGCCTCCACATTATAATATAGGACAGTATTACGATGCCTCCACATTATAATATAGGACAGTATTACGATGCCTCCACATTATAATATAGGACAGTATTACGATGCCTCCACATTATAATATAGGACAGTATTACGATGCCTCCACATTATAATATAGGACAGTATTACGATGCCTCCACATTATAATATAGGACAGTATTACGATGCCTCCACATTATAATATAGGACAGTATTACGATGCCTCCACATTATAATATAGGACAGTATTACGATGCCTCCACATTATAATATAGGACAGTATTACGATGCCTCCACATTATAATATAGGACAGTATTACGATGCCTCCACATTATAAAATAGGACAGTATTACGATGCCTCCACATTATAATATAGGACAGTATTACGATGCCTCCACATTATAAAATAGGACAGTATTACGATCTATCTATCTATCTATTGCCTGACGCCGTGATCCCCGAAGGGGTGGCCACGAACGAACCACCCCCATGCACCTCTGTCCCCAGTCAGTCGACGCCCCTCCCCCCAACCAGCACCGCCTTCATTCATGTAGTTCCTCACTCCATCCTTCCACCTCATATTCGGTCTACCTCTCCCCCTCTGTCCCTCCACCTCGCTCTCGTACACCCTCTTAGTCATTCTCTCGCTTTCCATACGTTCCATATGGCCGAACCATCTCAAGTTGTTCCTTTTCACACTTTCCAGCACATCTACCTCCACACCACACCTCCTTCTTACTTCCTCATTAGTCTGTCTATCCTTCCATGTAATTCCGCACGCACTCCTTAAGTAATTCATTTCCACTGCTCTCACTCTTGGTCTGAGTCTCTCAACCAACGTCCATGCTTCGCTTCCGTAAGTCAGTGTCGGGATTACCACACTGTCATGCAAGGACTTCTTCACTTCCATACTGACCACCCTATTTCTTGTTACTGCTTTTAGCGTTCCTACAACCCTCTTCCCCTGTTGTACCCTCTCCCGCACCTCTTCATCCATAGTCCCATCTTTACTCAACACACTGCCCAGATACTTAAAAGAGTTGACGATCTCCATAGCCTGACCGTTCAGCTTCACCTCACACTCTGTGACTTCACCCCTTTCGAAGACCATAACCTTGCTCTTCCCTGTATTTACCTTCAAATTCCGTTTTTCGCACACTGTTCCAAACTCATTTACCAGACCCTGCAACTCCCATTCATTATCACTCATCAGAACTGTATCATCCGCAAACAGCAGTATAGGTAGCTTCCACTGAATTCCCTCCCTTTTCAGCGATACACCAACATCCACTGCTCTTGATAGTATTTCTTTCATAACTCCATCCATATATACAGTAAACAACCACGGGGACATCACACACCACTGTTTCAAACCAACATTCAGGTCAAAGAACTCGCTCTGCTTACTCTCCACACGTACTGCCGCCTTTGCACCCTCATACATGCTCTTCACTGCTTTCAGCAACTTGCCCTCTACCCCGTATATTCTAAGTACTTTCCACAAACCTTCTCTATCCACTCTGTCATAGGCCTTCTCCAAGTCCATAAAGGCAACATACACCTTTTGTTTCTTCTCCAGATACTTCTCCACAACACAATTCAGGGTAAAAATCTGATCTACACATCCTCTTCCCTTCCTAAAGCCTCCCTGCTCGTCGCCTATCCATTTCTCCGTTCTCACTCTCACTCTCTCAATCACTACCCTACTGTATACCTTCCCTACTACGCTTAGAAGACATATTCCTCGGTGGTTACCACACACTCCTCTTTCCCCTTTGCCCTTATATAGGGGGACTATTATGCCAGTCTTCCAGTCATCGGGTACACTCCCCTTCTCCCATGCTAGTTTGCACATTTTCCATACCCATTCTATCACTATCTCACCACCATACCTCAACATTTCCCCACACACTCCATCTGTTCCTGGTGCTTTCCCCAACTTCACTCTTTTCATGGCTTCCCACACTTCTGACCTCCTGATCCCCACCTCCTCCTCCACTACTTCTCTTCTTCTCCCTCCCATACCATATCCAGCTATGTTTGCTGGCTCTTCATTCCTTTCATTTAGCAACTCACTGAAGTACTCCCTCCATCTTTCGACTCTCTCTTGCTTCTCGGCTAGCATTCTCCCATTCTTATCTTTCACACCCTTACTGTTTCCCTTGCTACCTTCCCTAACTTTCTTGACTTCTTTCCAGAACAGTTTCTTACTCTCCCTCCATTTTACACTCAGATTCCTTCCAAATTCCTCATCTACTCTTCTCTTACTTTCCTTCACTACTCTCTTCACCACCCTCTTACTCTCCACGTACCTCGCTCGTTTCTGTCTCTCGGAATCTTCATTCCCTCTACTACCCAACCACTCTCTATATGCTTTCTTCTTTTCTTCCACAGCTATTCTTACCTCTTCTGTCCACCATGCTGTACCTTTCACTCCCCTCCCTCTTCTCCTCACTCCACACACCTCCTCACATGCTGCACAGATCTCATCCTTAAACACCTTGCTCATCTCCTCCACTTCCTCCATAACTTCCAGGTCGAACCCACCTAGTCGTCTTTCCACTGCTCTCCTGTACTCCTCCCTGACTTCCTCCTCCTGCAACCTCTCCACCCTCCTCACCATTCCACCCTCCTCTCGCCTCCCTCCCGCTCTTCTCACCCACTTCTTTTGTATCCTAACCTTAGCTACCACTACATAATGATCAGACAGACCCCCTCCAATACCCCTATACACCCTAGCATCCATCACAGATTTCTTCATTCGTTCATCCACACATACATAATCAATCAATGACTTTCGTTCCACCACTGTCTTATCCTTCATCGTCAACATCCGTTTCCACGTGTACCTGTGGATCATTCTGTGTCGGAAGAAGGTGTTGGCTATCCACAGCCAAGTATTACGATGCCTCCACATTATAATATAGGACAGTATTACGATGCCTCCACATTATAAAATAGGACAGTATTACGATGCCTCCACATTATAAAATAGGACAGTATTACGATGCCTCCACATTATAATATAGGACAGTATTACGATGCCTCCACATTATAATATAGGACAGTATTACGATGCCTCCACATTATAAAATAGGACAGTATTACGATGCCTCCACATTATAATATAGGACAGTATTACGATGCCTCCACATTATAATATAGGACAGTATTACGATGCCTCCACATTATAAAATAGGACAGTATTATGATGCCTCCACATTATAATATAGGACAGTATTACGATGCCTCCACATTATAATATAGGACAGTATTACGATGCCTCCACATTATAATATAGGACAGTATTACGATGCCTCCACATTATAATATAGGACAGTATTACGATGCCTCCACATTATAATATAGGACAGTATTACGATGCCTCCACATTATAATATAGGACAGTATTACGATGCCTCCACATTATAATATAGGACAGTATTACGATGCCTCCACATTATAAAATAGGACAGTATTACGATGCCTCCACATTATAAAATAGGACAGTATTACGATGCCTCCACATTATAATATAGGACAGTATTACGATGCCTCCACATTATAATATAGGACAGTATTACGATGCCTCCACATTATAATATAGGACAGTATTACGATGCCTCCACATTATAATATAGGACAGTATTACGATGCCTCCACATTATAATATAGGACAGTATTACGATGCCTCCACATTATAAAATAGGACAGTATTACGATGCCTCCACATTATAAAATAGGACAGTATTACGATGCCTCCACATTATAAAATAGGACAGTATTACGATGCCTCCACATTATAATATAGGACAGTATTACGATGCCTCCACATTATAATATAGGACAGTATTACGATGCCTCCACATTATAATATAGGACAGTATTACGATGCCTCCACATTATATTATAGGACAGTATTACGATGCCTCCACATTATATTATAGGACAGTATTACGATGCCTCCACATTATATTATAGGACAGTATTACGATGCCTCCACATTATAAAATAGGACAGTATTACGATGCCTCCACATTATAATATAGGACAGTATTACGATGCCTCCACATTATAATATAGGACAGTATTACGATGCCTCCACATTATAATATAGGACAGTATTACGATGCCTCCACATTATAATATAGGACAGTATTACGATGCCTCCACATTATAATATAGGACAGTATTACGATGCCTCCACATTATAATATAGGACAGTATTACGATGCCTCCACATTATAATATAGGACAGTATTACGATGCCTCCACATTATAATATAGGACAGTATTACGATGCCTCCACATTATAATATAGGACAGTATTACGATGCCTCCACATTATAATATAGGACAGTATTACGATGCCTCCACATTATAATATAGGACAGTATTACGATGCCTCCACATTCACAAGTTTGATAAAATATCTGAGTTAATTACTTCCAAATGATGATTCTTAACACTTACGGTGCGGGCATATTTCCGCCTATTTCCACCATATTAGGGCTCATTCAAGTACTCCTGATTAATTAGGCAAGTGTCTAAATGAATTTAAATGTATATGCAGCCAAAACCTAGAAGAAAATAGCTTCATAATGACACTAAAACGAGCTTCGTAGCTCGCGGGCTTCACCCGCAGCGCTACAATACACATTCGCTAAAATGAGCCATTATCGCTAATGTCGCGCTACATTTGCCTTAGACAGCGCTGTATATCTTGCGAGAGCATGGCTCAGAGTCTTCAGTGCTGCGGCCAGCTGGCTGGAGGAAGGACGTGTGGCCTGTCGCTCTCCAGCTCCTTCGCACTCGATTCTACAGGCTTTAAGAGGTTTAAAATGCCTGTATATTGCTGTAAATTGCCATGGCGTATGGAACGTCTCCCGCAGCCAATGGGATAAAGCTGATATTTATCTAAATTATCAACTAATGCACAACAATAATTAAGCACAAAATAGTTAAGCATTAACAGGGAAATAATACAAACCGTTCACAACGTAGCTTCATAATTAGACGTTCGTGCCTGACAAATCGACTTGATTTTGTTCATGATATCGTTATAATATGTACAGTCGAGGTTGATGTCAGATATTTCACAAAGTTTCGGACACTGACTAATACTCTGAGGGATAAGCACTTTTCTCAGTAACTATAACGATACCAATACCACTTTTTGAGCGAATACCAATGGAATCTATGACAACACTTAGTGCCCCCGATTGTACAGTATGGTGGAAGCAAAGCGATTTATATCATGAATCGTGAATTTAAACACCGTTTTGACAAGATCCCTCACAGACGCCTTCTAGTAAAATTAAAAGCCCACGTAATTCAGAGAAACATAATGCAGTAGATTAGTGACTGGCTCACTAATAGTCCGTTCATTCTAGATTGGGCAGAAAGTGTAATTTCTAACCTCTGTAACTAAAAAAGGGCTAGAGCAAAATTAATGGGCTGTCAATTTCCAAACCTATACCCTATCCAAGTCTTCCTATTTGGTAGAAATATTAACTCGATTAGTCTAGTCTTTTTTGAGTTATGAAAGATTAGATGCTACGATTTCTGCCCAACCTAGAATGAACAGACTATAATAGAAAGCAACGAGTCGTGATAAATGGTGGATAATCTGACTGCCAGGATGTCATTAGAAGTGGGACTCAGGGTTCGGTGCAGTCCCTGGTATAAACTAATGATAATGATGATAACCTCACTTGTGTCAGTCAGTCAGTAACCAAACCCGCACTCTCTTAAGGGGGTAGTACTCGCTTTTTATGGACCCCCTTCTCCCACATGTTTAGCATATTAGTTTTGAGGTTTTAACCCCTTATTAGCGGGGCCCGACTTAAGTCCGTATCTAAAAACCTGGACTATGTGGCGGGGACCGACTTAAGTCTGTGTGCAATTTTTGAGCAAGAATGGCTGTGAGAGAGAGACGAGCGACGGGAGGAGCGTAGGTTACCTCATGACCGCTCGGTACGGACCCCGCGCGCCTACTGACATCTACTCCACACTACTCCACCCTCCCTACCTCGCCACACAGGGAATTATGTCAGGAAATTACCTTATTTTAGGGATTTTGCACTTGTGTTGCATGATCGTTGCAAGAGAACGCGTGGTCGTAGAAGGATGGTTCTGGTGTCATTGGAAAGCTCAATTTACGCCCTTTCAGGGATACATAATTGTATTACGCTCTGAATCTTGTTTATGCATGAAAAAGAGCACGGAAACAAGGCCATTTAGGGTAAAAAAAAAAACGCTGGGCGCGTAGTGGAAAAAAACTGACGGGCCCGCTCGTAAGGTGTTAAGACGTTCGTTCCGTTAGTTTGGCGATTTTGAAACCTTTCGCCTCATTTTGTTATCAATATTAAGACCTTCCATGCCCTTTAGGTTTCGATATTTCCTGACAAGCGAAAGCGAGCCTCTAATTTCAGAAGGAACCGGCCTTCGGCCAGGACATTTTTCTACCGAAAAATGTACAAATTTATCTTGAAAGGGAGTCTAGGGAGAGTTTTTCTAAGCTTGATGGATGTCTAGCGAGAAAACTAAAAACTAAATTAATAATTAAATATATAGACCAAAAACCAAGCACTTACTTACTTGTGTTACTTGTGTTGAGTTCGCCACACTTATAGCGGCACCGAGGAGGACGCCGCCCCTCGTTCTGGGTGGTGATTTGGTGCAGCAGACTGTTCGAAGGGGCAGCACGCTCCCCTGCAAAGATGGGCTCGTCTGCACTATTTGCAGTTTCACATCGAGGGCTCTCTTGAAGTTGTCTAACGAGACGCCCCTCATGTCTCTTATTCACCGTGGGAGTTTGTTGAAGAAACGTGGGCTTATGTTTGATAACCAGCCCTCTCACAGAGAATCCATAGCACCCCAGTCTGTTATTCATATGGGGGATATCGCATTCCCAGCCTCTCCCATTACTGAATTTCATGACTATCGGGGTATGTACCATGTAGGTTTGGTACTAAACCCTCTGTGATTTTCCATGTATATATTATTAAGTAGCGTTCTCTTCTACGCTCCAGCGAGTACAGTTTCAGTGCTCTTAAATGCTCCTAATAGTGTAGCTGTTTTACCGATTGTGTATGCGAAGTGAAATTACTTTGTACACTCTCTAAGTCATTTATTTCACATGCTCTGTAAGGGGATGTTAATACGCTACAGTATTCAAGCCGCGGTAGCACTAGTGATTTGAAGAGCGTTATCATGGGTAATTCACCACATGTTTTAAATGTACGCAGAATCCAACCCGTTAGACGTTTCGCAGCCGCAACTTTGACCTGGTTATGTTCTTTGAAACTCATATTTTCAGCCATTAATACCCCAAGGTCTTTCACAGTCTTTCCGTTCTATTATGTGGTTATTAGGTAGTTTGTATTTTCTTTAACGACATTATTATATCCGTACTGTACCGTATTAATTGGAATTTTTCTTCATTGAATTGCATGTTGTTTTCCCTGGTCCACTGGAACACTACATTTATGTCTTCCTGCAGCCGGCCTGTGTCCTCTTGTGTGTTTACTCTCTTGCTTAGTTTTGTGTCATCAGCAAAAGACGACACCGTACTGTGTCTTGTGTTGGTATCTATGTCGCTAATTAGTATGAGGAACAGAAGGGGCGCTATAGCACTGTTCCTTGGGGCACTGAGCTTTTGACATCTGAAGGCTCAGATGTGACTTGGTTTACTGCTACTGATTGTTTCTGGTTTACGAGGAAATTGTATATCCACCGTCCGATTTTCCCCGTTATACATTTTGCTTTTAGTTTGTGGGCTATTATACCATGGTCACATTTATCAAATGCCTTAGCAAAATTGGTGTAAATGACATCCACGTTTTTCTTTTCTTCTAGCGCTTTAAGAATGTTGTCATAATGTTCCAAAAGTTGTGAGAGACATGATCTTCCCGCTCTTCACCCATGTTGACCGGTGTTGTGTAGTTCATTTGCCTCCATGAATGCTGAGATTTTGCTTCGCAGTACTCGTTCGAAAAAATTAATTATGTGGGAGGTTAGAGCTACCGGGCAGTATTTTTTTGGTAGTCCTTTACTCCCTCCTTTATGCAGTGGGACAATTAAATAGTTTTCCATGGTATCTGGTGTTTCACCAGTGTCAGGACTCCTTTTCCACATTATAGCCAGGGGTTTTGAGAGGTTTTCCTTACATTTCTTCATTAGGATCGAATTCCATGAGTCCGGGCCTGGTGCCGAGTGGGATGGCATGTTGGAAATGGCCTCTTCTATGTCTTTTGGACCGGATTCAATATCCAGCCTCTTGGAGGTTTCCGTGGGGGAGGTCTCCATGAAAAATATATTTGGTCTCTGATGGTTTTTGTTTCATCAGGCTCACTGAAGGCCATTTCATACCGCCTGTGTATGAGTTCGCTCATTTCCTTTTTGTCTCGTGAATTAACAGTCTTCTTTGCTTAGTGGGCCGATGTTTGATGCTGTTTTAGACTTTTGTTTGGCATAATATTATGACAAGAAGTACTTTGAATTTTCCTTTATACCTGTAATAGCTTTCCTCTCCTCTTCCATATGTTGTAGTTCATATGATATTCTTAGTCTTTGTTCAATTTCCACAATTTCTCTATCTATTTTGGCCTTCTGCCTATCCTGTAGATTTTGATGTGTGCATCTTTGTGTGAGTAATTTTCTTCTTCTGTAAAGCCTCCTTCTTTCCCGATCTTGTTTGCTTCTTCGTCTTGTTTGTCTTGCAGGTATATGGTGGCTACAGATTTGGGTCATGGTTTCTGTTATTAAGACTGGACATTCTGCTGGTGTCAGGTTATTCATTAAATCTTCCCAGTCAATTTCCTCCATTTCTTGATTTACCTCTTCCCACCTAATGTTTATGTTATTGAAGTTAAATTTACTGAAAGGGCCGGTTTTTGGTCTCGATTCTGAGGTTGTCTGTACACTTGCTAAGGTTGTTTTGATATCAATTCATTTATGATCTGAGTATGTTGTGTCCGATATGTTAATGCTGTGTACTAAAGAGTCGTTGTTAGTGAAGAATAGGTCTAAGATATTGTTTTCCCGTGTGGGTTCGGCAATATGCTGGGTATGACTAAAAAATCACAAAAAAGCTCTCTTGTATTTGCTTCTCAGGTGTTATTTGCCACTACCTGGTTTTCTGTTTGTCTCCATTTAATGTTTGGTAAGTTAAAGTCTCCTAGCCACATAATATTTGGTATTAGGTTCCCCAGGGTTTCCAGTTCTGATTTTATTATGTTGAGCTGGGTTTATTATGTTGAACTGGGTTTATTATGTTGAGCTGGGTTTATTATGTTGAGCTGGGTTTATTATGTTGAGCTGGGTTTATTATGTTGAGCTGGGTTTATTATGTTGAGCTGGGTTTATTATGTTGAGCTGGGTTTATTATGTTGAGCTGGGTTTATTATGTTGAGCTGGGTTTCTTATGTTGAGCTGGGTTTCTTATTTGAGCTGGGTTTATTATGTTGAGCTGGGTTTATTATGTTGAGCTGGGTTTATTATGTTGAGCTGGGTTTATTATGTTGAGCTGGGTTTATTATGTTGAGCTGGGTTTTGAATTCTTCTAGGGATGAGTCTGGAGGCCTGTATGTAACAATAACTGCTAAATTTAGGGATTTTAACTCCAAGTATTTCCACGACTTCATTACTGTTATTTAGGAATTCAGTACATATCAGTGAGTCATGAATATACAAGGCTACACCTCCATGTGATCTATGCGTTCTGTCCGCCCTATGTAGGTTGTAATCAGGAATCCATGCCTCACTATCTTCCTGATCTATAATGTGAGTTTCTGTGAGAGCCGCAAATATAGCGTTTCCTTCTTCTAGCAGGCCCCTAATAAATGGTACTTTGTTCGTGGTTCTATTTGTTAGTGTTACGACCGGGCACTCAGGTACACTAGGGCTCTCACACAGGACTCGAGTATGGCTCGCTGCCACAACGGAAACACACGATCCCAACCCCAGAGTACTGCCAGCCGAACAAAAAACACCAATACCCTCCAGAGTTCTATCTGCTATAACGGGGTATACAAGAACTCGGTACTAGCGTTTCACAACAGACTAATAAAAAGACGGGAGTTATCTAGTCTGGTCAACAATCAAACAAAGAAGTAAATACAACAACACCAAAGAATAGTGTTGGCCGAAGCCGAAGTAATCCACCCTTGACTAAGAACTTAAGAAGTCCTCCACCCTCTACTTCGGATCGGCACTATTACGTTACGTTAAACAATAGTCCTCGAGCATCGAGCAAGGAATCTTCTGATAAAGTTAGATGCTTCTCGGATACTCGTAAGAAGTAAGTATCGGATTTTGAACAGCAATTCAATAAGCAACACACTGGCAATTAACTAATATTAAAGGCTTTAAATTGACATAAGAAGAATTAGAAGAATAGACAGTAGTAAATGGCAAACATATAAAAGAAATACTCCGACAATGCACTGGCCATAGCCTACTAGGATTGTGCTCGGGGGCCACTAATCTCTAAAGTAGCTTATGCGTGCCACACATGAAATCAATAGTGCATAAACAATAACATACATAAGGAAAGCTTCAATACTATGCTGTATCTGCTGACCGAGCAAAGTCTAGCTGGGATGTAGTAGGCTAGGAAACAATGGCTGAGCAAGCGGCTCGTAGCCTAGCGAGGTCCTTAAGGCTGTGCGGCCAAATTACGTTAATTGACGGGATGCTCTCTTGAGAGATCCAGATCACTAGTATCTGGTTCTCTCCTGGCGATCCTCTCAAAGTCAAGCAAACGAGTTAGCACAGTGCTGGGTGGCAGAGGCAAAAGCCCTCACTCGCAACACAGTGCTAAACTCCCAAGGTACACAGTCAGAAAGACCACCTAGGCTTTCCAAGTCTCCGTTGCGATTGTACAGGTTCAACAAAACCTAATACACATCGGGAATCACAACTCTAGTAGCCTTATCCCAGTCTAGCATCACCTAGATCAGCAGAAAACAGGAACATGAATAATCATACACAGGGAAATGCATATACGAGTGCAACAAACATTAATCAATCCTATTCTAGTTATCCCTTCCAAAATAGGCTATTCTAATAGGCATATATCTCGTGAGAACTCAAGCGATAATACTTTGGCTGACTAAATCTGCACCAAAGGGGTCATTGAGGTTATAAAGGGTCGGGAAGAGGAGAAGATAGGCGGTTCAGAGAGTAGAGAAAGTTCACATCAGTCGGAAGAATATGTATAGTAGCAAGGGATATGAGAAGTCGCTCTGCCTTAATGAGTTCTAAGGGATATGTGGCGAGACTTCCCTTTTTATACTCGGCCCTCTAGTGAGCATATCGCCAACTACTAAGGACCGCCCACTAGCAATCATTACGTAATATTCTCTCTCAATCTGGGATCGACAAAGGATTTCCCACGCACTGAGAGGGAGGAGGGAGGAGGGAGGAGGGAATTAGGCCTACCTGCCCGCGTGGCGCACTCACTGGTCCCCGTTACATACTCTCTCTCTCCTCTCATCATTACAAATAAGTCCCACACACAACACTTATAACTAATGATATAAAATAGAACTCGTTGACTCAGATGAAAACAAAATACATATTTATAATACTTATAGTACAACGGCTCACATAAACTAAGTTAGGAAACTCTACACAGACTACAGCCAAAGTTCCTGCCCTGACGATCCTAGCGAGAGTGGGGCATGACTGGGCGTTCTGTACAGCATGCTCATACTCGACATGCGTCACACTGCTTAGAGATGATGCAACTTTATTTTTGTTTTTGGGTGATGAAATTGACTAGCCTACTTGCGAGTTTCATTCTTTAAGGAAGTTGGAGCTGTAAACATCGATACTTAGCAGAATAACCAGCTATAATGCGGTTTTAGTACATTTATAAATACGTAAAACCAAATTTGACATGCTATTTATCCATCAGAAACGTACACAATTACTGTATTTGTGTTTAATATAGATGCTTACAGGCCGAACTTCCTTATATCCTGAAACTCGCAAGTGGTTAATTGAAGAATACACAGCTGTATCATCAGCATAAGAAATTAGTTTATTTTCAAGCACAAAACCCAAGTCAGCAGCAAATCAGGGGCCCGAGCACGCTGCCTTGTGGGACACATGAAACAACGGGCACAGAAACAGAACAACTCCATCAACGACAACACGTTCAGGTCTTTAAACACTCTTTAAGGGTGTAGTGCTTTGTTTGTGGTCTATATATCTATATTTTAATTTATTTTTGAGTGTCCCCCCTAGACCTCCCTCAAGCTTAGAAAAACACCCCCTAGATCCCCTTTCAAGATAAATTTGTAAATTTTTCGGTAGAAAAATGTCCCCGCCAAAGGCCGGTTCCTTTTAGAATTAGAGGCTCGCTTTCGCTCGCCAGGAAAAAATTGTCACCTAAAGGTCTTAATATTGACGACAAAAATAGGCGAAAGGCCTCAAAATCGCAAAACTAACGAAATGAATGTCTTAAAACCTAAAAACTAATATGCTAAACATGAGGGAGAAGGGGGTCCATACAAAGCGAGTACTACCCCCTAAAACAGGCCTATACTAACAAGATTTCCGCCAATACCAAGTTGTTGCAGGTGACATAGGAGGACTTCAGGCTTGACAAGATCAACAGTTAAGGGAGCCCAGACGGTATTGTGCAGCATAATTTACTGGTTCGGCTCAATGGTTTAAGGAGGGGGTTTAGTTTGCTTTTTAAACCTCTATCAAACTTCAAAAAACACCCACAAGACCTCCCTTCGATATAAATTTGTACATTTTTCGGTAGAAAAATGTCCCGGCTGCATGCCGATTCCTCTTCAAATACAGGCTCGCTATCGCTCGCCAGGAAAAAAATAGACACCTAAATGGCACGAAAGGTCTTAATATTGGTATATAAATGGGGCAAAAGGTCTGAAAATCGCCAAACTAACGGGGCGAATGTCTTGAAATCTCATAACTAATAGGGATGAACATGAGGGAGGAGGAGGACTAAAACAAAAAAATGCCTCCCCTTAACCCCTTCACCACCCTGACGTAGCATTCATCATATTCTGGTTGCCATTACACGATTTTCTTTATTTTACAATCTACCTCAATGACTCAAATGGGAATATACGATCTCAATACACCCTCTTAATGACACAGGCTCTTCTTAAACTGCATAAAACCGTCTCATGTTAGCTAGTATTAAAGGTAAAATGGGTATATATGATCTCAATACACCCTCTTAATGACACAGGCTCTTCTTAAACTGCATAATATTATTTTTATTAATCTCACCACCACACCCCCAATGAAATTAATTAAAGTATATATGATCCACCGGGATTCGAACCCGGGTTATCACACACATATTTTTGCCACCTTAACCATTACACCACCAGGACGGTTAAAGGTTTATGCACACGCCTACGACTTATTATCCATTCTCGAATACTGGATATTAATCTAATCATGTTCATACTCCCAACCGCACTATGGTAGCCTACTGTTTAAGTGAGAGGAAAGAATATTCATGGGGCACAGATCATATAGACCGGCCTCTCGAAGAAATATCCCTAAACCTACTAATAATATTATTTTTATTAATCTCACCACCACACCCCCAATGAAATTAATTAAAGTATATATGATCCACCGGGATTCGAACCCGGGTTATCACACACATATTTTTGCCACCTTAACCATTACACCACCAGGACGGTTAAAGTTTTATGCACACGCCTACGACTTATTATCCATTCTCGAATACTGGATAATAATCTAATCATGTTCATACTCCCAACCGCACTATGGTAGCCTACTGTTTAAGTGAGAGGAAAGAATATTCATGGGGCACAGATCATATAGACCGGCCTCTCGAAGAAATATCCCTAAACCTACTAATAATATTATTTTTATTAATCTCACCACCACACCCCCAATGAAATTAATTAAAGTATATATGATCCACCGGGATTCGAACCCGGGTTATCACACACATATTTTTGCCACCTTAACCATTACACCACCAGGACGGTTAAAGGTTTATGCACACGCCTACGACTTATTATCCATTCTCGAATACTGGATATTAATCTAATCATGTTCATACTCCCAACCGCACTATGGTAGCCTACTGTTTAAGTGAGAGGAAAGAATATTCATGGGGCACAGATCATATAGACCGGCCTCTCGAAGAAATATCCCTAAACCTACTAATAATATTATTTTTATTAATCTCACCACCACACCCCCAATGAAATTAATTAAAGTATATATGATCCACCGGGATTCGAACCCGGGTTATCACACACATATTTTTGCCACCTTAACCATTACACGTTATAGACTGCATCACCGTTGATTCATTTAAACTCCGCCTAGACAAATATCTCGCATCAAACCCGCGACTGACTGCGTTTGTAAATGAATAACTTTATTTTATCCCCCCCTCAGTTACTAACCCATCTGTCCCCTACTAACTTCCTAATCCTGCCACGGACATTAGTTCCCGGGCAGTAATTCCCTTTCCAATGTTCCCTTACCCACTCTAAACCACTGTTTGGACACTTGATCCTCAGTGTTTTGGAGGACAAGCAACCTAGAAGGGTCACTAGATCTGTTGTTGCTTGATTTCCTTTGTACTCCTTTGTACTCCTTTGTACTCCTGTGTACACCACCAGGACGGTTAAAGGTTTATGCAGACGCCTACGACTTATTATCCATTCTCGAATACTGGATATTAATCTAATCATGTTCATACTCCCAACCGCACTATGGTAGCCTACTGTTTAAGTGAGAGGAAAGAATATTCATGGGGCACAGATCATATAGACCGGCCTCTCGAAGAAATATCCCTAAACCTACTAATAATATTATTTTTATTAATCTCACCACCACACCCCCAATGAAATTAATTAAAGTATATATGATCCACCGGGATTCGAACCCGGGTTATCACACACATATTTTTGCCACCTTAACCATTACACCACCAGGACGGTTAAAGGTTTATGCACACGCCTACGACTTATTATCCATTCTCGAATAATGGATATTAATCTAATCATGTTCATACTCCCAACCGCACTATGGTAGCCTACTGTTTAAGTGAGAGGAAAGAATATTCATGGGGCACAGATCATATAGACCGGCCTCTCGAAGAAATATCCCTAAACCTACTAATAATATTATTTTTATTAATCTCACCACCACACCCCCAATGAAATTAATTAAAGTATATATGATCCACCGGGATTCGAACCCGGGTTATCACACACATATTTTTGCCACCTTAACCATTACACCACCAGGACGGTTAAAGGTTTATGCACACGCCTACGACTTATTATCCATTCTCGAATACTGGATATTAATCTAATCATGTTCATACTCCCAACCGCACTATGGTAGCCTACTGTTTAAGTGAGAGGAAAGAATATTCATGGGGCACAGATCATATAGACCGGCTTCTCGAAGAAATATCCCTAAACCTACTAATAATATTATTTTTATTAATCTCACCACCACACCCCCAATGAAATTAATTAAAGTATATATGATCCACCGGGATTCGAACCCGGGTTATCACACACATATTTTTGCCACCTTAACCATTACACCACCAGGACGGTTAAAGGTTTATGCACACGCCTACGACTTATTATCCATTCTCGAATACTGGATATTAATCTAATCATGTTCATACTCCCAACCGCACTATGGTAGCCTACTGTTTAAGTGAGAGGAAAGAATATTCATGGGGCACAGATCATATAGACCGGCCTCTCGAAGAAATATCCCTAAACCTACTGATAATATTATTTTTATTAATCTCACCACCACACTAAAACAGTCTCATGTTAGCTACTATTAAAGGTAAAATGGGTATATACGATCTAGATACACCCTCTTAATGACACAGGCTCTTCTTAAACTGCATAAAACCGTCTCATGTTAGCTAGTATTAAAGGAAAAATGGGTATATACGATCTCAATACACCCTCTTAATGACACAGGCTCTTCATAAACTGCATAAAACCGTCTCATGGTAGCTAGTATTTAAGGTAAAATGGGTATATACGATCTCAATACACCCTCTTAATGACACAGGCTCTTCTTAAACTGCATAAAACCGTCTCATGTTAGCTAGTATTAAAGGTAAAATGGGTATATACGATCTCAATACACCCTCTTAATGACACAGGCTCTTCTTAAACTGCATAAAACCGTCTCATGTTCGCTAGTATTAAAGGTAAAATGGGTATATACGATCTCAATACACCCTCTTAATGACACAGGCTCTTCTTAAACTGCATAAAACAGTCTCATGTTAGCTAGTATTAAAGGTAAAATGGGTATATACGATCTCAATACACCCTCTTAATGACACAGGCTCTTCTTAAACTGCATAAAACCGTCTCATGTTAGCTAGTATTAAAGGAAAAAGGGGTATATACGATCTCAATACACCCTCTTAATGACACAGGCTCTTCTTAAACTGCATAAAACCGGCTGATGTTAGCAAGTATTAAAGGTAAAATGGGTATATACGATCTCAATACACCCTCTTAATGACACAGGCTCTTCTTAAACTGCATAAAACCGTCTTATGTTAGCTAGTATTAAAGGTAAAATGATTATATACGATCTCAATACACCCTCTTAATGACACAGGCTCTTCTTAAACTGCATAAAACCGTCTCAGGTTAGCCAGTATTAAAGGTAAAATGAGTATATACGATCTCAATACACCCTCTTAATGACACAGGCTCTTCTTAAACTGCATAAAACCGTCTCATGTTAGCTACTATTAAAGGTAAAATGGGTATATACGATCTCAATACACCCTCTTAATGACACAGGCTCTTCTTAAACTGCATAAAGCCGTCTCATGTTAGCTAGTATTAAAGGTAAAATGGGTATATACGATCTCAATACACCCTCTTAATGACACAGGCTCTTCATAAACTGCATAAAACCGTTTCATGGTAGCTAGTATTAAAGGTAAAATGGGTATATACGATCTCAATACACCCTCTTAATGACACAGGCTCTTCTTAAACTGCATAAATCAGTCTCATGTTAGCTAGTATTTAAAGTAAAATGGGTATATACGATCTCAATACACCCTCTTAATTTTTTTTTTTTTTTTTTTTTTTTCTATGTGATTGAGGGAGGCAAAAGGCATAACTGCCTATAGCGAGTGCCTCCCCCATAGTTGAAAGAGTGACAGGGCCAAAATCAAGGGACGTTCGAGCCAAAATGCCTGGACACACGGAGTTTGAAGCAATTTAAGTCATAGGAAGAGGGAAAGACTGATTCTGGGAGAGAGTTCCAGAGCTCAGATGTTGAGTAGAAGAAAGTTTGAGAGTAACGTTTCACTCTTGGGTTGGAGAGTTGCACAGAGTAGGGGTGGGATTGAGTTGCAAGACGGGTACCACGTGCCCTACGTAAAGGAGGTGGTATGCACTGGGATAGCTCTGAGGAACACTGATTATTATAGTAGCGATAGAATAGCGAGAGAGATGCAACATTGCGGCGGAGAGAGAGAGATTGCAGAGAGTTGGTGAGTGGACGGGAGTTAATGATACGAAAGGCCTTCCTTTCAACTTTGTCTAGGAGAGCGGTGTGAGAGGAACCTCCCCACACATGTGAACAATACTCAATACAAGGGCGCACTATGCCCCTGTACAGAGCAAGAAGCTGTGCAGGGGAAAAGAACCCCCTAAGGCGGTTGAGCACACCCAGCTTCTGGGAGGCTGCCTTAGCAAGACTGGTAATATGGTCCTTCCAAATGAGAGCAGAAGAAAAAGAGACACCAAGAATATTGAGAGAAGATGAAGGGTTGATTTTTGTATTGTTGAAGAATAAGGGATAGTCCGCTGGGAGATCCTGACGGGTAGATAGATGGAGAAATTGGGTTTTGGAAGCATTAAAGTTAACAAGGTTTTCTCTGCCCCAATTGGAAATAGTATTTAGATCAGAATTTAAGAGTTCTATGGCTTCATTACGTTTGTCGTTGAGGGATTGCTGGCTGGGGCGTTCTGAAAAACTAATGGAGTAGTGTAAGGTTGAGTCGTCTGCGTATGAATGGATGGGAATTAAGGTACAGTTAAGGAGATCATTTATAAAAATTAGAAAGAGAATAGGAGATAGGACAGAGCCCTGAGGAACACCGGAGTTTATAGGGTGGGGAAGTGAACAATGGCCGTCCACAACCGCAGCTATGGAACGGCCGGAAAGGAAATTAGAGACAAAGGCACAGATGGAGGGATAGAAACCGAAGGAGGGTAGTTTAGAAATTAAAGATTTATGCCAGACTCTATCGAAGGCTTTCGATATGTCTAGTGCAATAGAAAAAGTCTCACCGAAGTCCCGAAAGGAGGATGACCAAGAGTTAGTAAGATATGAAAGAAGATCACCAGTAGAGCGACCCTTAAGGAAGCCATACTGGCGATCTGAGAGCAGATTATGAGAAGAGAAATGCTTAAGAAATTTGGAAGCAAGAATAGTTTCAAAAACTTTAGAAAGACAAGAGATAAGAGCAATTGGACGATAGTTGGAGGGTTGAGAGTGGTCACCCTTCTTTGGGACAGGTTGAATGTGAGCAAACTTCCAGCATGAAGGGAAGACGTTAGAGGATAGACAGAGACGAAAGAGTTTGCCTAGGCAGGGAGTCAGCACGGAAGCACAGTTTTTGAGAACAACAGGAGGAACACCGTCCGGACCGTACGCCTTATTAGTGTTAAGCCCAGAGA
Source organism: Lithodes maja (assembly GCA_037953745.1). Classification (NCBI taxonomy): domain Eukaryota; kingdom Metazoa; phylum Arthropoda; class Malacostraca; order Decapoda; family Lithodidae; genus Lithodes; species Lithodes maja. The sequence goes on along the minus strand of JBAKBP010007215.1, from coordinate 53,780 downwards.
GGGTAGAAAGTACATCTTTAGAAGAGATTAGGATATTAGGCATAAGTAAGAGAGAGGAGGGCGGAGAGGGAGGAATAGCACCGGAATCATCCAAGGTGGAGTTTCTAGCAAAAGTTTGAGCGAAGAGTTTAGCTTTGTCAGAGGAAGAAGTGATGGTTGTGCCATCAGAGTGGGAAAGGGGAGGGAAAGACGAGGAAGAGAAATTGTTGGAGAGGTTTTTGGCTAGATGCCAGAAAGCTTGGGAAGAGCTAGAGTTGGATAGTTCAGTGCATTTATTATTGATGAAAGAGTGTTTGGCAAGTCGAAGAACAGATTTGGCTTGATTCCGGGCAGAAACATATGAAGAATGAGAGTCTTGAGTTTTAAGGCGTCGGTACCGTTTGAATGCTTCCTCCTTATTGCGGACAGCAGTAGAACAGGCGTGAGTAAACCAAGATTTTTTAGCATTAGTCTGAGAGAAAGAGAATGGAATGTATGCTTCCATGCCCGATAGGATTACCTCGGTAATGCGTTCAGCACTCTCCGAGGGTCCTCGGCCATGGAAGCAGAAATCATTCCATGGGAAATCAAAGAAGTACTGCCGAAGAGCCTCCCAGTCGGCAGCGCCAAAGTGCCACAAGCGCCGCCGGCTAGGAGGATCGGGTGGCTGTACTGGAGAGATAGGACAGGTGACAGAGATAAGTTTATGGTCGGAGGAGCCCAAAGGAGAGAAAAGATCGACAGTATAAGAAGAAGGGTTAGAAGTTAGAAACAGGTCAAGAATGTTGGGCCGATCTCCGATGCGATCCGGGATACGGGTGGGTTGCTGAACTAACTGCTCTAGGTCATTTAGGATAGAAAAGACGTAGGCTTGTTCACCAGGTGGATCAGTAGTGTGAGAGGAGAGCCATTGGCGGTGGTGAACGTTGAAATCTCCTAAGATGGAGATTTCTGAGAAAGGAGAAATGGATAGAATGTGTTCCACTGTAGAGTTTAGATAGTCAAAGAATTTAGGAAAGTTGGTAGAGTTAGGGGAAAGATAGACAGCACAGAAATATTTAGTAAGAGAATGACAGGAAAGTTTGAGCCATAAAGTTGAGAATTCAGAGGAGTCGAAATCGGGAACACGAGAGCAAGTGAGTTTGTTGTGCACATATGCACAACATCCGCCATTGGCTTTGAAACTAGGATAGAGAAAGTAGGAGGATACAGAGAAGGGGTTGCTGGATGTTGCTACAGACACCTGGGTTTCGGTGAGGAAGAGAAGATCAGGTTTGTAGGAGGAGAGATGGTGCTCAACAGAGTGAAAGTTAGAGGAAAGTCCGCGAATGTTGCAGAAATTAATAGAAAGAGTAACAGGCCGAGGTCCAGGTAATTGTGTGGGGTCGTCAGGGGATGGTCGGTCGGGTGAGGGGGCATTTATGGTCCCCCCCCCTGGGGACTCCGAGGCTGGGCTAAAATTAATCATTTTGGGTTTTTTTTTAATTTTGGTGTGGAGGAATGAAGTGTGGTGTGCATGTTTAGTGTAGTGAAGTGGATAGGAGGAGGAGGTGTTTGTGAGAGCTAGCTGGATTGCTCTCAGTGTAAATGAGGCACAAAGAAAATCAGTAAGAGAGGCCAAGCAAATGAAACAGGAGTTCCAGCGACTCTATCACATCCTGGATCATCAACCCTTGATAGACAATCTGCTATCACGTTCTCACTCCCGGCAATATGCTGAATGTTGAGATTATACTCTTGGAGCATTAGGGACCACCTGGTCAACCGCATATTCCGATTGTGAAACTGATTTAGGAATTTCAAGGGATGATGGTCCGTATAAATCGTCACTACCGGGCCGTAGGCTGGAACATAAACTTCGAAATGTTTGAGCGACAAAACGATAGCAAGAAGCTCCTTCTCTATAGTCGAGTAATTCCTTTGTGCCGAATTAAACTTGCGAGAAAAGAAGCTCACTGGGTGTTCCAAGCCCTCGGAATCAGTCTGCAGTAACACTGCCCCGGCACCCACACCGCTGGCATCAGTCGCCAGCTGAAAACTCCTGGAGAAGTCTGGGGCTCTCAAAATCGGATGTGTACACAGCAGGTGCTTGACTAGGTCGAAAGCCCTCTGACACTCCGCAGCCCAACAGAACTTCACTGACTTCGACAGTAGATCAGTTAACGGTGCTAAGACAGTAGAGTATCCCCGGATGAAGCGCCTATAATAGCCTATCATACCTAGGAACCGCATGACCTGGCGCTTAGTGGTGGGCCTGGGAAACATATTGATAGCCTGTATCTTGCTCAGGGGGGGGCACACCCGGCCTAACCCGACCACGAAGCCAAGATACTGCACAGTAGCCTTTACAAACTCGCACTTCCTCAGGTTCACCACCAGCCCAGCATCGTGCAACTTCCCAAACAGGGTCTCTAAGTGCCTTAGGTGATTTTCAAAATCGTCATCATACACTATCACGTCATCAAGGTAGACCGTGCAGTTAGGGATTTCGTCACAAATATCGTTCATCAGGTTCTGAAACGTGGCAGGTGCGTTCTTAAGCCCATAAGGCATTACGTTACATTGGTAGGTCTTGCCATCTACCACAAAACCACAAACTTGCTTAGCTCGGTCCGACAGGGGTACTTGCCAGTAGCCTTTTACAAGATCAATTTTAGTAAGGTACTTTGCATTCCCTATCTTGTCCACGCTGTCGTCAACTCGAGGCAAAGGGTAAGGGTTGGTAGTGGTCAAGCCATTTAGCCTACGAAAATCTATGCAGAACCGCACCTTGCCGTCAGGTTTTGGCTGCAACGTGACGGGTGATGTCCACTTCACATAACCTTCAGTGATCATCCCTCTCTCAACCATGTACTTTAACTCCTCCCGTAAAGCTGGCAACTTTACCGGGGGCACACGGTAGGGCACTGACTTGAAGGGCACATTATCACCGACGTCCACGTCGTGCGTTACCTGAGTAGTGAGACCTGGGTGTTCGGCGAAAACAGAGGGGTATGACCTGAACAGGCCTAGGACAGCAGTACCCTGGTGCTCAGGCAGGTGACTTACAGCTTGCCTAGCCTCTTGTTCAGTATTCCCCGCCCACTGTTCCGCGGAAATGACACAGTCCCAGCTATCCTCCTCAGCAGCATGACTGTCCCCACCTCCTTCTCCACCCTGGCCGCTGCAGGCCAGCACAGGGACAGTGAGAGGCTCTGAGGGGCGTCTCACATACTCTTTCATGAGGTTAACATGACATAACTGATGTTTTTTTCTACGGTCAGGTGTTGCAACGAGATAATCAAGGTCGGACAGTTTCTTAGCCACCACATACGGCCCAATAAACTTGGCAGAAAGGGGGTGTCCAGGCAAAGGTAAAAGCAACATTACCTCCTGACCCACCGAAAACTCCCGAAGCTTCACCTTGGCGTCATACTGGTGCTTCATGACCGCCTGTGCATTAACCAAGTTATTACCTGCCGCTGCCATGCAACCTATAAGTCTCTCCCGGCTCTCAAGGATATATTTAAGTACAGACCCCGGCTTCTCTTCGCCCTCCCAGATCTCTTTCACCATACTTAAAGGTCCTCTCACATTATGGCCAAAGACTAGTTGATTTGGACTGAACCCCAGGCTCTCTCCTGGGACTTCACGTGCAGCGAACAGAACATACGGCAGACCCAAATCCCAATCAGTGTCATGTTCTGCACAGTAACAGCGTAGCATACTCTTCAGGGTCGAGTGCCACCGCTCCAAGACTCCCTGACTCTCGGGATGGTAGGCTGACGACACTACAGAACATATACCGTGCAACTGAAGGGTTTGCTTGAACAATTTGGATGTAAAATTGCTCCCCTGGTCTGACTGCACCTCACGTGGAAATCCATAACGGGAACAGAACAATAATAAGTTTTTAACAACTGCCTTTGCCGAGCCGTTTCTCATGGGGTATGCGTCCGGGTATCTCGTAGCCACATCCATGATTGTCAACAGGAATTTATTGCCACTACTAGTAGGTGGGAAAGGGCCAACCAAATCTACTACAACTTTGCTGAACGGAGGCCCGGTGACAGGTATGGGAAACAAAGGTGCCTTCGGGATTGTCTGGTTAGGCTTCCCCGTTGTCTGGCAGGTCGCACACCCAGCCACCCATGCACAGACATCAGCCTTGACCCCAGGCCACCAGAAAAACCTGCCCAATGCCGCCAATGTTTTTGTTACCCCCAAATGACCCGCCACCGGCACATCATGTGCCAGACACAATAAGGACTCTCTATACTTATGTGGAACAACCACCTGGTCTACTACCCTCGCACCGCCCTCCCACTTCGATTTGGGGTCTAGAAATCTGCGGTACAATATCCTGTTGAGCCTAAAGAAATCTCCCGGCTTCGCATCCCCATCTTCCTCCAACTCTATGGCACCATTGCTATAACGAGCTAGGCTAGCGTCTTGCAGCTGCTGCTCACTAATGTCCCTGGGCGTCAATGCATCAAGATGGTTTTGTAATAAGACATTACCCCGGCTAGTAGGCTCTACTGCCTTAGTGGCTCTCGCTACAGCTCTTGCCTCACGCGAAGTCTTACCCAACTCTGCCTTGTTACACACCATATCTGGGCCAGAATCAACTCCCGTGTTTATTATAGGTCCAAGTACCGAATCACCGAGAAGTGCAGCAGAATCAATGTCCCTTTTCCTGCCCTTAGCAACCTTCTCCTGATCCTTCCTCCACTGTCCCCGAGGTTGAGTGCTAGGCTGTGCAGGAGCCGCAGAGCGAGATCGGGTTACCACACAGGCCATCTCATCCTGTTGGCACCTCCCAACCCATTCCCGATTCTCACCATCCACGTCGGCCGCCCTCTCGGCAACGACTAAGGGTGGAGTCCCGGAAGTGGGCACCGCAAAGTCGTTGCCGAGAAGAAGGTCGACGCCCTCAACTGGCAAACACTCAACGATCCCTACATCCAGCTCCCTGCACACCTCTCCCACTCTCAACTCCAACCTCACAAGTGGGTATGACCTCGTAGCATTTATACCCTGCACCACAACAACTCTGGCCGCATTTATCGGTTTCCCTGTGAAGTTCCTCAACAAAGTTTGCGAAGCCCCCGTATCCCTCAGCAAGTCAACCCTCCGTAGTTCACTCCCCCAGCTCACAAACCCGTGTCCCCGATGGTTACAGAAAGTGTCCCGGACAGGTGTCGAGCCTTCCGTACGCTTCTTTACCGCGTGTGCCTCAGCTGCTGACAACCTACCCCGGGCAGTTGCTGCAGCCTTCAGAGACACACCGATACTGTGAACCAATGACACCGGCTTAGCGGGAGTGTTACTAGGGCACTCACGTGAATAATGGCCTAGCTTCTGACATTTGTAACATTTCACATCCCCAATGGGCTTCTTCCCTTGTGTGGGCGAAGAAGGGGCCTGACCTTTAGTAAACGGGAGAGGCTTGTGTTTGTAGGTGTTATTAGGTGCAATGCTTTTAGTGTGGTTATGTGTGTCATAGGATTTGTTATTATCGAAAACTCTGGTGGGTGGGGTATAGCGCCCCTTCTGCCCTGACTCAGCCCTCTGAGCGGCACCGCAACCACGAATCAATGATAATCTGAGGTCTGCCATCTTGGCAGCCTCCTCTACTGTCTTGGGACATTTTTCCTTAATGTTCAGCGTTAGATCGGTTCCAGTACATTTGTAAAACTGTTCCAGATAGAAAAGTTGCTTAATTTCCTCAGCCGACTCTGCGTGCTCGGACCGAAACCAGTTATTACATGCATCTGTTAAGTCCCGTGCGTGCTCCATAAAACTGACGTCGCTCTTCTTATTCACGCCACGGAACTTCAATCTATAAGTTTCGGGTTGCAGTTCGTAGGCCCGGAGCACAGCCTCCTTCACCAGTCCATACACGACACTCTCGTCCAGTGACAGTGCATCGTAGGCTTTCAACCCCTTACCCACTAGACGTGATGAAACTAATGCTGCCCATTTAACCTCCGGCCAGTCATACTCACGACACTTCTTTTCGAAACGAGCAAAAACCTCAGTCACTGCTGTCTCATCAAATGCGGGTACTAACTTAATTAAATGCGAAAGTGAGTCTGTAACCCAGTGCCCACCACCGAGATGACGCCCCGTGGTCTCTACTCTAGACTTCTCGACATCCATTTCAGCCTGGTACCTGGTTGCATCCAGATTGGCTTGGATTCTAGCAACCTCTATGCGTTCTATACTAGCCTGTTGTATCTGAGTCTCCTGCAGCTTAATCCGTTCTATACTAGCCTGTTGTATCTGAGTCTCCTGCAGCTTAATCCGTTCTATACTAGCCTGTTGACTCTCTTGCAACTTAAGCTTAGCTAGTTCTAGCTGAAATAACATCTCAGGAGACAGGCCTGGGGGGGGAGAGCACAAAATGGGGGATCCACACCGAGACGTGTTTACGGGTAAGCCAGCTTGCCATTGAGAACCCTCCTGCTGCATCGTGCTAAGACTCGCTGGCTGAGGGCCCAGCTCAGGGGTAGAGTGGAATGGAGGCTTGGAGGGAACCCCACAAGACCCCACTCCACCCACCGCCCCATCGCCATCACCCAACAAACATGCCACCAAATTCTTCTTGGGCCAACTGTCAGGACAGTCCCGCCCCAAAACCGTGGCTAAACAGCGAAGACCGTAACAATCAATAGCCTGCAGGCGCTGTTCGGTCAAAGGTGTCTGCAAAAATGCCCGGGCATCTCTCTCTCCACTTATAACACTCCCCTCCCTAAATATCTGTTGTACTTGCTGGTCACTAGGCTGTACCGTGTTATCCTCCCCCGTAAATGATGAGTCAATTAGACATAGTGCTGGTTATACAATTGCTGTTCATAAAAAAAAGAAGTGCTTATTACTAATTGCAGTCTCGACTCACAAAATGTTAAAGATGCTTGAATGACTCTACTCTAGACACCCCCAACGAAACAATCTGCAAGTCCACCAATACAATAATGACACAATAAAAATTCCTCCAATATGCAAGAAAATTCTAGCCAGCTCTACTTGGTAGCATAGAATAGTTCTCCAAAAAACATGTGATAGGATACTACTGAATCTTGTGCAAGGTCGCCATTTTGTTACGGCTGGATCGGCAATACATATTCGGGATTCTTGATCGTAGGACAGAAATGGCTTATGTGACAACGACACGCTCGATTCCAGTCCCAAATACTATATGCTCCAGACAACAAAAGCACCAACGCCCTACAGAGTTATCGTCTACGGTAACGAGGTACCTTAACTCGGCGAAAGTGTACAACAGGGGTAGGCTATGAGGCTAAACTCCCTCAGACATTTATAGGTTACGTTATTACTAAAGAAATGCAATACTCAAGAAACTACGTTAATATTAAGCCTCTAATAATGTAGAATAGAAGCAGGCTAAAGGTATGACAGTGAAATGCTAAATGACAAATGTACACGCCTACTTGAAAGCGCGTGCACTAGAATAACTGTCCCCTACTAACATGCACTAGCATGTAGCATACAAGATGTTCATGATCCAGTAGATACCTAATAATACACATGGAAGGAACATAAATAGTAGTCACTTATTATAATAATGAATCTATACTTGGAATAACTAAAAGGTTGCAGGCAACAGTACTGCGCCGGTAGCCTACTACCGCATAGGCTACTTCGCTTCTCTCACTCTGTCTCCCCTCTGAGTCCGTATGCGCCCTACGCAACAGAACTCCGGACACAGCAGCAAAACGACAGTGCAGTTAATTGATACATGAAAGTATTAATAGTGTTGTCTTGTGTGTGAGTAATGTGTATTGTAAAGTGTTACATACATATACTTAAAGAGAGCTGCAATGCATAGTAAAATAAAGATATATCCCACTCATCATCCCCATGTGTTCTAGCTAGCAGGCCAAGTCACAGGAACAACGAGTCCCAGCACCGAAAGCGAGAACCCAGGAAAAGACTGTAGAGAACACAAGGACAGATAAATTACGTTACTCTACTATACCGGCACTACGAGCGAGCTGTAGTCTCGGGTACTACACTCGCTCCTGGCTCGGTATGCAAATCAAGGCTAAGTCCTCGTCCCTCTACAGACAACTCCTGGGCATGGTCGGGCTCTTACACATGGCACCAGTCTAGTCACAAATGGGATGATGAGCGGGGCATCTAACTCGTGAACATGTAGAACGTTCACCAACTATCCTCATCAAGAAGATCGCTGTTCACATTAACCCCTTAAATCTAATACATGTAAATATATGCTTGTCCTAAGAGTAATACGAGAGGTGAGTGCTGAAACTCCTTTAGGACCTCAAGGGAAGGTTATGCATTCAAATAGAGAGAAGAATGAAATGAGAGTAATGTCGTCAGAGAGAAAGAGTGCAACCGTGAGAAATTGGGAGAGAGGGCAAGGGATGTTAGAATCTCAAAGGTTCTAGGCAACCTGATCATGGAACACACAGCGAGCCTCCAGGCAATGTGCTGTACGACAACATGGGCAGCCCAGGCAGCGTAGGCAGGCAGCAATGGACTACCAACCCTGTCGCGCCTAGCTATAAGCGCAAGGCTGCCAACCAGTCCATACGTCTGGCAACCACCCCCCCCGGCAGCATGGCGCGTTGCTACCCTCTCGCTCTGAAGCCTAACTCACTCTCTCTCTCTGAACTCCCATTGTCTTATCTATCAACTTCTCTATTGATACTACATATTAAATGGAAGGTCTCGACATGGCTTAAAACAAAACCCACCACTGGTTAGCACATGACGAGACCTTTGCAGAGATACAAAGAACATAGTTATAAGTTGTCACACTCAATATACATAGCTGCTGACGGTAGCCAGATCACGGGCGGTACAGTGGAGTACCAAGGAGTACAATCAGGTTGCGTTGCCACGCACTGGGTGCGTCACAGTACACACATCCCAACTGCAACTCACGTAGGCTATGCATATGTGAATGGAAAGAGCAATTAATGGGGCCTTAACCACTAGGGAAGTCCTCTCGATAAATTACCCCTGAACCAATATCAATTATTATGTTCCTTCCAACAACCAACTATACTCCTAAAATCGATTAATGAAATTTACAAACACATGTGGCAGTCCGTGGATTCGAATCCAGGATGCTCACACCGAAAATCAACACCTTATGCATCGCACCACGAAGACAGTTAAAGAATGGTGGACACTGCCTACGATTTATTATGCAACTTCGAATCCTGCATATCAATCTAAGCATGTACACACATCCCAACTGCAACTCACGTAGGCTATGCATATGTGAATGGAAAGAGCAATTAATGGGGCCTTAACCACTAAGGAAGTCCTCTCGATAAATTACCCCTGAACCAATATCAATTATTATGTTCCTTCCAACAACCAAGAAGATATAAGAAGATATTGACAACCATGTTACGACAAAATTCCATTTTAGTAACATATATTTTTATTAGGTTTTGCGGAGGCTTAAAAAACATTTTCACATTATGTTTAGAGCATATAAAATCCATATTTGTTTTCAAATATTGCAAAATAATTGGTGACCAACTTATTTAGTTATACTGAACATTTTTGATGGGAGCTTTGCAATTTACCGTCAGCTGGAATTATTATGTGTTTTCGGTTTATGTTTATCACCAACCAGTGACGGGCCCCATCGATGATTATTATTGTGTTATCACTTTCATGAACGATACTTTGTTGGGTAATTATTTATATTAAGCAAACCACCCACCAATTTTCATGACAATTTTGAAATGCATGTTGGAATTCCTATAAACTGTACTTCATTTTTATGTAAGTTTGATAATTTGGAAAAATCGATTAAGGGAGAAAATTAAAATTGAAAATTATGTGTAAAAAGTCTCCCATAAACGGCAGCCCGCTATGTTATTTTAGTTTGCCGCCTAATTTCGTCTGTTTATTAACTTTCTCCCTTGGACCCCCTATGAAGTACAACAGATTATGATGACATAAGTGACGGGTGTTTAGAGGGGGCAGAGCTCCCCCTTCAACATATTACATGTCTCACAGTAACCCCTATTGGTCAATATTTACGAGTCACACCACAGCTGGGATCTCATTTTTAACGGCAGTTTTGGGTTCCAATCATTCTATGCTTCATTGCTATATACTTTTTATCCACCGGATTTTTTTTTCTTGGCTTTTTTTTTTTTAGCATTAACCTAACCAAAAAACCTAACCTAACCTAACCTAATAGCCCCCAAATACATTTAGGTTAGGTTAGGTTAGGTTTGTAAGTTAGGTTAACCCGTGGAGCCCCGGCTAGTTTTGTAATGTTTGCGCACCAGAACCCGGCCGGTTTTCAAAAAATGGTTTTATTCCAGAAACAATAGCGAATGGGTTAGGAATGAAGGAAAAACCACGAAAAACCGCTCAAAAAGCTTAAAAAATGGTCCTACAGACCCCGAAAACGGATTTTACAAGAGTAAAAAATTGAAGGCAATTATCCCAAAAACCTAGGTTATTGCGCGCTTGCGCGCACGCACGTGGACTTTGAGAGTTTTCAACCATCAGCACGGTTGCGTGGGATACGTACACAGTTCCCATACAAATCTGAGCCCTCTTAAGTGGCTACACCTGAGGTTACGGTCGGCGCAATTAGGGTGACGCGTCAGGCGCGTCTCTGGGGCTGTGCGTTACATACATCGCCGACGCGTCAGACGCGTCGCTGGGGCTGTACGGGTTAATGCTAAAAAAAAAAAAAAAAAAAAAAAAAATATATATATATTTTCCGGTGGATAAAAAGTATATAGCAATGAAACATAGAATGATAGGAACCCAAAACTACCCTTAGAAATGAGATTCCAGTTGTGGTGTGACTCGTAAATATTGACCCTTCTATTATATAAACAACCCAAGAATTTTCACAGATATTTTAAATTTCATTTAGGATGTAATATAACCTATACTCCATGTTAAAATAAGTGTCAACCCTCGAAAAATTCTATTAAGGGAGATACAGAACTTAGAACCTGTAACCTGTAACGATATTTGTCCAGGGTTCGCCTCCCCATAGACGGCACACAACACGACTCGGCGGCGGACCTCTTTCTCCCTGCCTTTGTCTAATTAACACTAGGAATTTACCTAATTTTCTATCCAATGTACTATTCAACCAGCGGGGGTGTGGGGGCGGAAGCCCCCACCCATAACACTAGGTTAGGTTTGGTTAGGTTAGGTAAGGTTGGTAGGTTAGGTTAAAATCTTTAATGTTGCTTAATTGTTGGATAATGGATAATGAGCTTACTGGGTAAGTTCATTTTCTATCCCATGTACCATCCAACAACTTTTGCCAAAACTTGATTTTTTTGTTTTCATTTTGGGAGTTTCTTAAGTTGAAAAACAAGAAAACCTGAGCCAACTTTTTTTTGGCCACTTTCTGACTTTTATCTATCTATCTATCTATCTATTGCCTGACGCCGTGATCCCCGAAGGGGTGGCCACGAACGAACCGCCCCCATGCACCTCTGTCCCCAGTCAGTCGACGCCCCTCCCCCCAACCAGCACCGCCTTCGTTCATGTAGTTCCTCACTCCATCCTTCCACCTCATATTCGGTCTACCTCTCCCCCTCTGTCCCTCCACCTCGCTCTCGTACACCCTCTTAGTCATTCTCTCGCTTTCCATACGTTCCATATGGCCGAACCATCTCAAGTTGTTCCTTTTCACACTTTCCAGCACATCTACCTCCACACCACACCTCCTTCTTACTTCCTCATTAGTCTGTCTATCCCTCCATGTAACTCCGCACGCACTCCTTAAGTAATTAATTTCCACTGCTCTCACTCTTGGTCTGAGTCTCTCAAGCAACGTCCATGCTTCGCTTCCGTAAGTCAGTGTCGGGATTACCACACTATCATGCAAGGACTTCTTCACTTCCATACTGACCACCCTATTTCTTGTTACTGCTTTTAGCGTTCCTACAACCCTCTTCCCCTGTTGTACCCTCTCCCGCACCTCTTCATCCATAGTCCCATCTTTACTCAACACACTGCCCAGATACTTAAAAGAGTTGACGATCTCCATAGCCTGACCGTTCAGCTTCACCTCACACTCTGTGACTTCACCCCTTTCGAAGACCATAACCTTGCTCTTCCCCGTATTTACCTTCAAATTCCGTTTTTCGCACACTGTTCCAAACTCATTTACCAGACCCTGCAACTCCCATTCATTATCACTCATCAGAACTGTATCATCCGCAAACAGCAGTATAGGTAGCTTCCACTCAATTCCCTCCCTTTTCAGCGATACACCAACATCCACTGCTCTTGATAGTATTTCTTTCATAACTCCATCCATATATACAGTAAACAACCACGGGGACATCACACACCCCTGTTTCAAACCAACATTCAGGTCAAAGAACTCGCTCTGCTCACTCTCCACACGTACTGCCGCCTTTGCACCCTCATACATGCTCTTCACTGCTTTCAGCAACTTGCCCTCTACTCCGTATATTCTAAGTACTTCCCACAAACCTTCTCTATCCACTCTGTCATAGGCCTTCTCCAAGTCCATAAAGGCAACATACACCTTTTGTTTCTTCTCCAGATACTTCTCCACAACACAATTCAGGGTAAAAATCTGATCTACACATCCTCTTCCCTTCCTAAAACCTCCCTGCTCGTCGCCTATCCATTTCTCCGTTCTCACTCTCACTCTCTCAATCACTACCCTACTGTATACTTCCCTACTACGCTTAGAAGACATATTCCTCGGTGGTTACCACACACTCCTCTTTCCCCTTTGCCCTTATATAGGGGGACTATTATGCCAGTCTTCCAGTCATCAGGTGCACTCCCCTTCTCCCATGCTAGTTTGCACATTTTCCATACCCATTCTATCACTATCTCACCACCATACCTCAACATTTCCCCACACACTCCATCTGTTCCTGGTGCTTTCCCCAACTTCACTCTTTTCATGGCTTCCCACACTTCTGACCTCCTGATCCCCACCTCCTCCTCCACTACTTCTCTTCTTCTCCCTCCCATACCATATCCAGCTATGTTTGCTGGCTCTTCATTCCTTTCATTTAGCAACTCACTGAAGTACTCCCTCCATCTTTCGACTCTCTCTTGCTTCTCGGCTAGCATTCTCCCATTCTTATCTTTCACACCCTTACTGTTTCCCTTGCTACCTTCCCTAACTTTCTTGACTTCTTTCCAGAACAGTTTCTTACTCTCCCTCCATTTTACACTCAGATTCCTTCCAAATTCCTCATCTACTCTTCTCTTACTTTCCTTCACTACTCTCTTCACCACCCTCTTACTCTCCACGTACCTCGCTCGTTTCTGTCTCTCGGAATCTTCATTCCCTCTACTACCCAACCACTCTCTATATGCTTTCTTCTTTTCTTCCACAGCTATTCTTACCTCTTCTGTCCACCATGCTGTACCTTTCACTCCCCTCCCTTTTCTCCTCACTCCACACACCTCCTCACATGCTGCACAGATCTCATCCTTAAACACCTTGCTCATCTCCTCCACTTCCTCCATAACTTCCAGGTCGAACCCACCTAGTCGTCTTTCCACTGCTCTCCTGTACTCCTCCCTGACTTCCTACTCCTGCAACCTCTCCACCCTCCTCACCATTCCACCCTCCTCTCGCCTCCCTCCTGCTCTCCTCACCCACTTCTTTTGTATCCTAACCTTAGCTACCACTACATAATGATCAGACAGACCCCCTCCAATACCCCTATACACCCTAGCATCCATCACAGATTTCTTCATTCGTTCATCCACACATACATAATCAATCAATGACTTTCGTTCCACCACTGTCTTATCCTTCATCGTCAACATCCGTTTCCATGTGTACCTGTGGATCATTCTGTGTCGGAAGAAGGTGTTGGCTATCCACAGCCTCCTCCCCACACATACGTCCACAAGTGCACTACCATTCCCATTCACCTCTGATGGTACCCCCCACCCTCCCACCACTCCCTCAACTTTCCTATCACCCACCTTACCATTCATATCCCCAATCAGAAATATTCTTTCGTTCTTGTCAAACTTCTCCAGGCACGCCTCCACATTCATCCAGAACTCCTCATTCTTTCTTTCTTTCAAGTATATCCTCTGTCGGGGCATACACGCATACAATCACCCACGTTTGTATTCCTACTTTCATTCTCACCCACACAATCCTTGAACCCACAGACCCATACTCTCTTACACATTCCTTCCATTTGCTACTTACAAACAAACATGCACCTTCTCTCGCTGTTCCTTCACTCACTCCAGCACACACACCCATTCCACACTCCCACTCTCTCACATCTGAACCTTTCCATTTGGTCTCTGTCATTCCACATACATCCAGCCTGGCATTCACTAACACTTCCAGAACCTCTCTCTCTTTTGTGCCATCATTCATGCCACTAACATTCCACGTAGCCATTCTCAGAATGTCCGAAGGCATGTCCTTAGTCGGTCGTGGTTCGTCAACGTTGGTTCCGTCCGCATCCGAGGCTGTTCGTTCGTTTTTCTTTGCTTAGATATTTTTTCCGGGTGGGGGTCGCAAGCCCACCGACCCAACCTCTTTAGTCGCCTCTTACGACACGCAGAAGGCACGTGGGGCATATTCTATTCCCTAACCCCCAGGGGGGGTTATGACTTTTATGAAGCTGAAAAATCTTAAAATTCCAGCCAACTTTTGCCAATACTTGACTCGGGTTTTTTTCATTTTGGGGTTTTCTCAAGTTGAAAAACAACAAAATCTGAGCCAACTTTCATCATAAAAGCGGTAAATCTACAGTTATACTACCCCTACCCCACTACCCCCCACCACCTCCCCCCTTCAAAACACACCTTTTAGCGTGTTTTTGGATGGTTCAGCAGACGCGGAAACTGGAAAAAACTTATTTTGATAAAAAAATATCACCAACCAGATAAGAGTTTTTCAGGTAATTTGTTGTTGTTTTTAAGGTTTTCTTTGATAAACAGTGTTGTTTAATACCGAGGACCGTCGCATTTTAGTATTTTTAACATTAGCCTAACCTAACTTAACTTAACCTAACCTAACCTAACCGAAAAGTAACCTGTCTCCGCGACGGTCTAAACTCCCCCTCACGTTCCCTGTTTATGGGTGCGCGACGGTCTAAAGCCTGCTCACGTTCCCTGTTTATGAGTTTGCGAAGGTTTGTAATACTTCAATGTATCTATTTCAAGTCAAATATACATTTCCGCGCATCATCAAACCATACTAAGTCTGCTACTAATAATATTAACCCATTAGTACCAACAGAATAGCGACAAAATAGGGGTAGTATAACTGTAGATTTATCTTTTACCTTTGTTGGTGTACATGTACTTACCGTCGCAGATTCGTTATCAATGAAATACGAGAAACTGTAAAAAATACCTCCCTGTCGATGGCCGCGGCGCAATAGTAAACAATGGCTGTCGTTCGGGAGCTCTTACCCTCAAGCTTTCAGTCGAAGGTCACACTACACCTAGCGGTCTTTTTATGAATCATGGACCATAGCATGAACCAATCACAGCCTTTCATCAAATTATCAACCAATCACACAGTCTTTCAGTCGTCACGTCACGCGCCACGCCCCTCGCCGGCCCGGGCCCCGGGCGGGCTCAGTTCGAAGATGGAACCCTAACATGGAGGTCGTGGTGGTATGTGCTACGAGTTTTTCAGGTAATTTGTTGTACTTTGGTATTTTTATTTACCGGATCAGTCTGAATTTTTTTTTTCTTTGATATTGTTACGGCTGGATCGGCAATACATATTCGGGATTCTTGATCGTAGGACAGAAATGGCTTATGTGACAACGACACGCTCGATTCCAGTCCCAAATACTATATGCTCCAGACAACAAAAGCACCAACGCCCTACAGAGTTATCGTCTATGGTAACGAGGTACCTTAACTCGGCGAAAGTGTACAACAGGGGTAGGCTATGAGGCTAAACTCCCTCAGACATTTATAGGTTACGTTATTACTAAAGAAATGCAATACTCAAGAAACTACGTTAATATTAAGCCTCTAATAATGTAGAATAGAAGCAGGCTAAAGGTATGACAGTGAAATGCTAAATGACAAATGTACACGCCTACTTGAAAGCGCGTGCACTAGAATAACTGTCCCCTACTAACATGCACTAGCATGTAGCATACAAGATGTTCATGATCCAGTAGATACCTAATAATACACATGGAAGGAACATAAACAGTAGTCACTTATTGTAATAATGAATCTATACTTGGAATAACTAAAAGGTTGCAGGCAACAGTACTGCGCCGGTAGCCTACTACCGCATAGGCTACTTCGCTTCTCTCACTCTGTCTCCCCTCTTGAGTCCGTATGCGCCCTACGCAACAGAACTCCGGACACAGCAGCAAAACGACAGTGCAGTTAATTGATACATGAAAGTATTAATAGTGTTGTCTTGTGTGTGAGTAATGTGTACTGTAAAATGTTACATACATAAACTTAAAGAGAGCTGCAATGCATAGTAAAATAAAGATATCACCCACTCATCATCCCCATGTGTTCTAGCTAGCAGGCCAAGTCACAGGAACAACGAGTCCCAGCACCGAAAGCGAGAACCCAGGAAAAGACTGCAGAGAACACAAGGACAGATAAATTACGTTACTCTACAATACCGGCACTACGAGCGAGCTGTAGTCTCTGGTACTGCACTCGCTCCTGGCTCGGTAGGCAAATCAAGGCTAAGTCCTCGCCCCTCTACAGACAACTCCTGGGCATGGTCGGGCTCTTACACATGGCACTAGTCTAGTCACAAATTGGATGATGAGCTGGGCATATAACTCGTGAACATGTAGAACGTTCACCAACTATCCTCATCAAGAAGATCGCTGTTCACATTAACCCCTTAAATCTAATACATGTAAATATATGCTTGTCCTAAGAGTAATACGAGAGGTGAGTGCTGAAACTCCTTTAGGACCTCAAGGGAAGGGTATGCATTTAAATAGAGAGAAGAATGAAATGAGAGTAATGTCGTCAGAGAGAAAGAGTGCAACCGTGAGAAATTGGGAGAGAGGGCAAGGGATGTTAGAAGCTCAAAGGTTCTAGGCAACCTGATCATGGAACACACAGCGAGCCTCCATGCAATGTGCAGTACGACAACATGGGCAGCCAGGCAGCATATGCAGGCGGCAATGTACTACCAACCCTGTCGCACCTAGCTATAAGCGCAGGGCTGCCAACCGGTCCATACGTCTGGCAACCATTGCTACCCTCTCGCTCTGAAGTCTAACTCACTCTCTCTCTCTGAATTCCTATCATCTCATCTATCAACTTCTCTATTGATACTACATATTAAATGGAAGGTCTCGACATGGCTTAAAACAAAACCCACCACTGGTTAGCAAATGACGAGACCTTTGCAGAGATACAAAGAACATAGTTATACGTTGTCACACTCAATATAAGCAGCCAACACGGTACACGGCACCGCGGCGATACAGTGGAGTACCAAGGAGTACAATCAGGTTAAGTTGCCACGCACTGGGTGCGTCACAGCCCCCCCAAGATTTTAGATAATCGACCTTAGAAGCATTATCAAAATCTGACAGGCAACCAACCGACCTGCTACCCTTAGCTGCCACTAATTGCAAAAGGTGCACAACAACTGAAGAGTGAATTATACATAAAACACAATATCGCATGCATCATGCTACAACAATAAAGACTTACAAAACTAAAACAAATTTTCTCGTTTATTTTATTGTTTTATAATCTTTTTGGACGGCGTTATGATAGCCTAATTTTACTCCTGCTCAACCCACACACCGTGCACGACTATCCTGGATCATCAACCCTTGATAGACAATCTGCTATCACGTTCTCACTCCCGGCAATATGCTGAATGTTGAGATTATACTCTTGGAGCATTAGGGACCACCTGGTCAACCGCATATTCCGATTGTGAAACTGATTTAGGAATTTCAAGGGATGATGGTCCGTATAAATCGTCACTACCGGGCCGTAGGCTGGAACATAAACTTCGAAATGTTTGAGCGACAAAACGATAGCAAGAAGCTCCTTCTCTATAGTCGAGTAATTCCTTTGTGCCGAATTAAACTTGCGAGAAAAGAAGCTCACTGGGTGTTCCAAGCCCTCGGAATCAGTCTGCAGTAACACTGCCCCGGCACCCACACCGCTGGCATCAGTCGCCAGCTGAAAACTCCTGGAGAAGTCTGGGGCTCTCAAAATCGGATGTGTACACAGCAGGTGCTTGACTAGGTCGAAAGCCCTCTGACACTCCGCAGCCCAACAGAACTTCACTGACTTCGACAGTAGATCAGTTAACGGTGCTAAGACAGTAGAGTATCCCCGGATGAAGCGCCTATAATAGCCTATCATACCTAGGAACCGCATGACCTGGCGCTTAGTGGTGGGCCTGGGAAACATATTGATAGCCTGTATCTTGCTCAGGGGGGGGCACACCCGGCCTAACCCGACCACGAAGCCAAGATACTGCACAGTAGCCTTTACAAACTCGCACTTCCTCAGGTTCACCACCAGCCCAGCATCGTGCAACTTCCCAAACAGGGTCTCTAAGTGCCTTAGGTGATTTTCAAAATCGTCATCATACACTATCACGTCATCAAGGTAGACCGTGCAGTTAGGGATTTCGTCACAAATATCGTTCATCAGGTTCTGAAACGTGGCAGGTGCGTTCTTAAGCCCATAAGGCATTACGTTACATTGGTAGGTCTTGCCATCTACCACAAAACCACAAACCTGCTTAGCTCGGTCCGACAGGGGCACTTGCCAGTAGCCTTTTACAAGATCAATTTTAGTAAGGTACTTTGCATTCCCTATCTTGTCCACGCTGTCGTCAACTCGAGGCAAAGGGTAAGGGTTGGTAGTGGTCAAGCCATTTAGCCTACGAAAATCCATGCAGAACCGCACCTTGCCGTCAGGTTTTGGCTGCAACGTGACGGGTGATGTCCACTTCACATAACCTTCAGTGATCATCCCTCTCTCAACCATGTACTTTAACTCCTCCCGTAAAGCTGGCAACTTTACCGGGGGCACACGGTAGGGCACTGACTTGAAGGGCACATTATCACCGACGTCCACGTCGTGCGTTACCTGAGTAGTGAGACCTGGGTGTTCGGCGAAAACAGAGGGGTATGACCTGAACAGGCCTAGGACAGCAGCACCCTGGTGCTCAGGCAGGTGACTTACAGCTTGCCTAGCCTCTTGTTCAGTATTCCCCGCCCACTGTTCCGCGGAAATGACACAGTCCCAGCTATCCTCCTCAGCAGCATGACTGTCCCCACCTCCTTCTCCACCCTGGCCGCTGCAGGCCAGCACAGGGACAGTGAGAGGCTCTGAGGGGCGTCTCACATACTCTTTCATGAGGTTAACATGACATAACTGATGTTTTTTTCTACGGTCAGGTGTTGCAACGAGATAATCAAGGTCGGACAGTTTCTTAGCCACCACATACGGCCCAATAAACTTGGCAGAAAGGGGGTGTCCAGGCAAAGGTAAAAGCAACATTACCTCCTGACCCACCGAAAACTCCCGAAGCTTCACCTTGGCGTCATACTGGTGCTTCATGACCGCCTGTGCATTAACCAAGTTATTACCTGCCGCTGCCATGCAACCTATAAGTCTCTCCCGGCTCTCAAGGATATATTTAAGTACAGACCCCGGCTTCTCTTCGCCCTCCCAGATCTCTTTCACCATACTTAAAGGTCCTCTCACATTATGGCCAAAGACTAGTTGATTTGGACTGAACCCCAGGCTCTCTCCTGGGACTTCACGTGCAGCGAACAGAACATACGGCAGACCCAAATCCCAATCAGTGTCATGTTCTGCACAGTAACAGCGTAGCATACTCTTCAGGGTCGAGTGCCACCGCTCCAAGACTCCCTGACTCTCGGGATGGTAGGCTGACGACACTACAGAACATATACCGTGCAACTGAAGGGTTTGCTTGAACAATTTGGATGTAAAATTGCTCCCCTGGTCTGACTGCACCTCACGTGGAAATCCATAACGGGAACAGAACAATAATAAGTTTTTAACAACTGCCTTTGCCGAGCCGTTTCTCATGGGGTATGCGTCCGGGTATCTCGTAGCCACATCCATGATTGTCAACAGGAATTTATTGCCACTACTAGTAGGCGGGAAAGGGCCAACCAAGTCTACTACAACTTTGCTGAACGGAGGCCCGGTGACAGGTATGGGAAACAAAGGTGCCTTCGGGATGGTCTGGTTAGGCTTCCCCGTTGTCTGGCAGGTCGCACACCCAGCCACCCATGCACAGACATCAGCCTTGACCCCAGGCCACCAGAAAAACCTGCCCAATGCCGCCAATGTTTTTGTTACCCCCAAATGACCCGCCACCGGCACATCATGCGCCAGACACAATAAGGACTCTCTATACTTATTTGGAACAACCACCTGGTCTACTACCCTCGCACCGCCCTCCCACTTCGATTTGGGGTCTAGAAATCTGCGGTACAATATCCTGTTGAGCCTAAAGAAATCTCCCGGCTTCGCATCCCCATCTTCCTCCAACTCTATGGCACCATTGCTATAACGAGCTAGGCTAGCGTCTTGCAGCTGCTGCTCACTAATGTCCCTGGGCGTCAATGCATCAAGATGGTTTTGTAATAAGACATTACCCCGGCTAGTAGGCTCTACTGCCTTAGTGGCTCTCGCTACAGCTCTTGCCTCACGCGAAGTCTTAGCCAACTCTGCCTTGTTACACACCATATCTGGGCCAGAATCAACTCCCGTGTTTATTATAGGTCCAAGTACCGAATCACCGAGAAGTGCAGCAGAATCAATGTCCCTTTTCCTGCCCTTAGCAACCTTCTCCTGATCCTTCCTCCACTGTCCCCGAGGTTGAGTGCTAGGCTGTGCAGGAGCCGCAGAGCGAGATCGGGTTACCACACAGGCCATCTCATCCTGTTGGCACCTCCCAACCCATTCCCGATTCTCACCATCCACGTCGGCCGCCCTCTCGGCAACGACTAAGGGTGGAGTCCCGGAAGTGGGCACCGCAAAGTCGTTGCCGAGAAGAAGGTCGACGCCCTCAACTGGCAAACACTCAACAATCCCTACATCCAGCTCCCTGCACACCTCTCCCACTCTCAACTCCAACCTCACAAGTGGGTATGACCTCGTAGCATTTATACCCTGCACCACAACAACTCTGGCCGCATTTATCGGTTTCCCTGTGAAGTTCCTCAACAAAGTTTGCGAAGCCCCCGTATCCCTCAGCAAGTCAACCCTCCGTAGTTCACTCCCCCAGCTCACAAACCCGTGTCCCCGATGGTTACAGAAAGTGTCCCGGACAGGTGTCGAGCCTTCCGTACGCTTCTTTACCGCGTGTGCCTCAGCTGCTGACAACCTACCCCGGGCAGTTGCTGCAGCCTTCAGAGACACACCGATACTGTGAACCAATGACACCGGCTTAGCGGGAGTGTTACTAGGGCACTCACGTGAATAATGGCCTAGCTTCTGACATTTGTAACATTTCACATCCCCAATGGGCTTCTTCCCTTGTGCGGGCGAAGAAGGGGCCTGACCTTTAGTAAACGGGAGAGGCTTGTGTTTGTAGGTGTTATTAGGTGCAATGCTTTTAGTGTGGTTATGTGTGTCATAGGATTTGTTATTATCGAAAACTCTGGTGGGTGGGGTATAGCGCCCCTTCTGCCCTGACTCAGCCCTCTGAGCGGCACCGCAACCACGAATCAATGATAATCTGAAGTCTGCCATCTTGGCAGCCTCCTCTACTGTCTTGGGACATTTTTCCTTAATGTTCAGCGTTAGATCGGTTCCAGTACATTTGTAAAACTGTTCCAGATAGAAAAGTTGCTTAATTTCCTCAGCCGACTCTGCGTGCTCGGACCGAAACCAGTTATTACATGCATCTGTTAAGTCCCGTGCGTGCTCCATAAAACTGACGTCGCTCTTCTTATTCACGCCACGGAACTTCAATCTATAAGTTTCGGGTTGCAGTTCGTAGGCCCGGAGCACAGCCTCCTTCACCAGTCCATACACGACACTCTCGTCCAGTGACAGTGCATCGTAGGCTTCCAACCCCTTACCCACTAGACGTGATGAAACTAATGCTGCCCATTTAACCTCCGGCCAGTCATACTCACGACACTTCTTTTCGAAACGAGCAAAAAACTCAGTCACTGCTGTCTTATCAAATGCGGGTACAAACTTAATTAAATGCGAAAGTGAGTCTGTAACCCGGTGCCCACCACCGAGATGACGCCCCGTGGTCTCTACTCTAGACTTCTCGACATCCATTTCAGCCTGGTACCTGGTTGCATCCAGATTGGCTTGGATTCTAGCAACCTCTATGCGTTCTATACTAGCCTGTTGTATCTGAGTCTCCTGCAGCTTAATCCGTTCTATACTAGCCTGTTGTATCTGAGTCTCCTGTAGCTTAATCCGTTCTATACTAGCCTGTTGACTCTCTTGCAACTTAAGCTTAGCTAGTTCTAGCTGAAATAACATCTCAGGAGACAGGCCTGGGGGGGGAGAGCACAAAATGGGGGATCCACACCGAGACGTGTTTACGGGTAAGCCAGCTTGCCATTGAGAACCCTCCTGCTGCATCGTGCTAAGACTCGCTGGCTGAGGGCCCAGCTCAGGGGTAGAGTGGAATGGAGGCTTGGAGGGAACCCCCCAAGACCCCACTCCACCCACCACCCCATCGCCATCACCCAACAAACATGCCACCAAATTCTTCTTGGGCCAACTGTCAGGACAGTCCCGCCCCAAAACCGTGGCTAAACAGCGAAGACCGTAACAATCAATAGCCTGCAGGCGCTGTTCGGTCAAAGGTGTCTGCAAAAATGCCCGGGCATCCCTCTCTCCACTTATAACACTCCCCTCCCTAAATATCTGTTGTACTTGCTGGTCACTAGGCTGTACCGTGTTATCCTCCCCCGTAAATGATGAGTCATTAGACATAGTGCTGGTTATACAATTGCTGTTCATAAAAAAAAAGAAGTGCTTATTACTAATTGCAGTCTCGACTCACAAAATGTTAAAGATGCTTGAATGACTCTACTCTAGACACCCCTAACGAAACAATCTGCAAGTCCACCAATACAATAATGACACAATAAAAATTCCTCCAATATGCAAGAAAATTCTAGCCAGCTCTACTAGGTAGCATAGAATAGTTCTCCAAAAAACATGTGATAGGATACTACTGAATCTTGTGCAAGGTCGCCATTTTTGTTACGGCTGGATCGGCAATACATATTCGGGATTCTTGATCGTAGGACAGAAATGGCTTATGTGACAACGACACGCTCGATTCCAGTCCCAAATACTATATGCTCCAGACAACAAAAGCACCAACGCCCTACAGAGTTATCGTCTATGGTAACGAGGTACCTTAACTCGGCGAAAGTGTACAACAGGGGTAGGCTATGAGGCTAAACTCCCTCAGACATTTATAGGTTACGTTATTACTAAAGAAATGCAATACTCAAGAAACTACGTTAATATTAAGCCTCTAATAATGTAGAATAGAAGCAGGCTAAAGGTATGACAGTGAAATGCTAAATGACAAATGTACACGCCTACTTGAAAGCGCGTGCACTAGAATAACTGTCCCCTACTAACATGCACTAGCATGTAGCATACAAGATGTTCATGATCCAGTAGATACCTAATAATACACATGGAAGGAACATAAATAGTAGTCACTTATTATAATAATGAATCTATACTTGGAATAACTAAAAGGTTGCAGGCAACAGTACTGCGCCGGTAGCCTACTACCGCATAGGCTACTTCGCTTCTCTCACTCTGTCTCCCCTCTGAGTCCGTATGCGCCCTACGCAATAGAACTCCGGACACAGCAGCAAAACGACAGTGCAGTTAATTGATACATGAAAGTATTAATAGTGTTGTCTTGTGTGTGAGTAATGTGTATTGTAAAGTGTTACATACATAAACTTAAAGAGAGCTGCAATGCATAGTAAAATACAGATATATCCCACTCATCATCCCCATGTGTTCTAGCTAGCAGGCCAAGTCACAGGAACAACGAGTCCCAGCACCGAAAGCGAGAACCCAGGAAAAGACTGTAGAGAACACAAGGACAGATAAATTACGTTACTCTACTATACCGGCACTACGAGCGAGCTGTAGTCTCTGGTACTACACTCGCTCCTGGCTCGGTATGCAAATCAAGGCTAAGTCCTCGCCCCTCTACAGACAACTCCTGGGCATGGTCGGGCTCTTACACATGGCACCAGTCTAGTCACAAATTGGATGATGAGCGGGGCATATAACTCGTGAACATGTAGAACGTTCACCAACTATCCTCATCAAGAAGATCGCTGTTCACATTAACCCCTTAAATCTAATACATGTAAATATATGCTTGTCCTAAGAGTAATACGAGAGGTGAGTGCTGAAACTCCTTTAGGACCTCAAGGGAAGGTTATGCATTTAAATAGAGAGAAGAATGAAATGAGAGTAATGTCGTCAGAGAGAAAGAGTGCAACCGTGAGAAATTGGGAGAGAGGGCAAGGGATGTTAGAATCTCAAAGGTTCTAGGCAACCTGATCATGGAACACACAGCGAGCCTCCAGGCAAGGTGCTGTACGACAACATGGGCAGCCCAGGCAGCGTAGGCAGGCGGCAATGGACTACCAACCCTGTCGCGCCCAGCTATAAGCGCAAGGCTGCCAACCAGTCCATACGTCTGGCAACCAACCCCCCGGCAGCGTGGCGCGTTGCTACCCTCTCGCTCTGAAGCCTAACTCACTCTCTCTCTCTGAACTCCCATTGTCTTATCTATCAACTTCTCTATTGATACTACATATTAAATGGAAGGTCTCGACATGGCTTAAAACAAAACCCACCACTGGTTAGCACATGACGAGACCTTCGCAGAGATACAAAGAACATAGTTATAAGTTGTCACACTCAATATACATAGCTGCTGACGGTAGCCAGCACGGTACAGTGGTACGGGCGGTACAGTGGAGTACCAAGGAGTACAATCAGGTTGCGTTGCCACGCACTGGGTGCGTCACAATATATACCCTCGGGTTTATCCTCAAGCAAACTGTTTATTTTCGCACTAAAATTGTTATTGGTATTTTCAGTTGGGTCCTTCACAAGTGGTTCATAAGTATTTATGTCATTCAATACCTCATTAAGTTTATCATTGTACATGGAAATATATAGGATAACGATTGCATTGGATTTATCAGCCTTGGTTATGTGTATATCTGTGTTTAATTTCAGATTTTATAGGGCAAGTTTAAAACACCTAAGGATGTTTGATTTTGGACGACTAAAACACTTACTGTATGTGAATCCTCTCGCAACTTGAATGCTATCTTGGGTGCTAGGTGGGTCAAAAATGTCAGCTCAACATTCTGATGGTATATATAAACTAAGACAAAACCATCATATAAATGGGGATGAGGCTAAGATGATCTACTGGTCAAGCTGCTATTATGAAAGACTATTTGCCAAGTCCGCCTTGATCAGAGTATATAGAAACACGATGCATTTATGTCCTTTACAAAATAGATAACATCCTGCTAATAAAGTCTCCTCCATGAAAATGATAAAAATAAAAAGAGATAGAAATAGATGTACAGACCGTCAGATTATAGACTAAAAGAGCTTGTAGTTTGACATCTGACTTTTTGGTGAGGTCAGTCCCCATAGTATTAGTGAGTTAGGCGTATAATTGTGCCTTTTAATTAGGGTTGGGTGTGAGAAGGATCTGCTTTGTGTGGACCAATCTGCTTTCTGCAGACTCCCATTTTGTTTTTGTTCTATGCAGACTCTTGTTTTCTTATATTCGTATAATATAGTTGTGTTCATCGTGTATTGCAGCACATATCGTTGTATCATTACTATTATGTATTTTTATTTCTTCACTGTGTCATGTTATCATGTTATAGTTTCATATAGGCTATTCTGTATACGTTCATACTAAATATTATGCTTTGCATTGTATTGATTTTGTTTTTCTTAAGTTCATTGATTTGTATAAAATTGTATATGTGATTAGATTAAATTGTATTGTTAGGCATATCTCAGTGTATATGCATATCTTGTTACGACCGGGCACTCGGGTACACTAGGGCTCTTACACAGGACTCGAGTATGGCTCGCTGCCACAACGGAAACACACGATCCCAACCCCAGAGTACTGCCAGCCGAACAAAAAACGCCACTACCCTCCAGAGTTCTATCTGCTATAACGGGGTATACAAGAACTCGGTACTAGCGTTTCACACAACAGACTAATAACAAGACGGGAGTTATCTAGTCTGGTCAACAATCAAACAAAGAAGAAAGTACTACAACACTAAAGAATAGTGTTGGCCGAAGCCGAAGTAATCCACCCTTGAACTAAGAACTTAAGAAGTCCTCCACCCTCTACTTCGGATCGGCACTATTACGTTACATTAAACAATAGTCCTCGAGCATCAAGCAAGGAATCTTCTGATAAGTTAGATGCTTCTCGAATACTCATAAGAAGTAAGTATCGGATTTTGAACAGCAATTTAATGAATAACTCACTGGTAATTAAAGGCTTTAAATTGACATAAGAAGAATTATAAGAATAAGCAATAGGATATGGCAAACATTAAGAAGAAGTACTCCGACAATGCACTGGCAATAGCCTACTAAGATTGTGCTCGTGGGCCACTAATCTCTGAAGTAGCTAAGCGTGCCACACATGAAATCAATAGTGCTTAAACAATAATATACATAAGGAGAAGCTTCAATACTATGCTGTATCTGCTGGTCGAGCAAAGTCTAGCTGGGATATCTAAGGTTAAGAGACAATGGCTGAGCAAGCGGCTCGTAGCCTAGCGAGGTCCTTAAGACTGTGCGGCCAAATTACGGTAATTGACGGGATGCTCTCTTGAGAGATCCAGATCACTAGTATCTGGTTCTCTCCTGGCGATCCTCTCAAAGTCAAGCAAATGAGATAGCACAGTGTTGGGTGGCACAGGCAAAAGCCCTCACTCGCAACACAGTGCTAAACTCCCACGGTACACAGTCAGAAAGACCACCTAGGCGTTCCACGTCTCCGTTGCAATTGTACTGGTTCAACCGCAACCTAGTACTCATAGGAAATCACAACTCAGAAACCCTATCCCAGTCTAGCATTGCCTAAACCAGCAGAAAACAGGAACATGAATAATAGTACACAGGGAAATGCAT
The DNA here is from genome assembly GCA_037953745.1 of Lithodes maja. NCBI lineage: Eukaryota > Metazoa > Arthropoda > Malacostraca > Decapoda > Lithodidae > Lithodes > Lithodes maja. The sequence continues at coordinate 26,618 of JBAKBP010007215.1, read as the reverse complement.
ATACGAGTGCAACAAACATCAATCAATCCTATTCTAGTTAACCCTTCCAAAAATAGGCTATCTAACAGGCACTTATCTCGTGAGAACTCAAGCGATAATACTTTGGCTGACTAAATCTGCACCAAAGGGGTCATGGAGGTTAAACAGGGACGAGAAGAGCAGAAGATAGGCTGTTCAGAGAGTAGAGAAAGTTCACATCAGTCGGAAGAATATGGATAGTTGCAAGGGATATGAGAAGTCGCTTTGCCTGATGAGTTCTGAGGAAAATGCGGCGGGACCTCTCTTTTTATACTCGGCCCTCTAGCGGCATATCTCAAACTACTTAAGGACCGCCCACTGGCAATCATGACGTCATATTCTCTCTCAATCTGGGATCGACAAAGAAATTCCCACGCGCTGAAAGGGAGGAAGGGAGGAGGGAGGAGGGAATTAGGCCTACCGGCCCGCGTGGCGTACTCACTGATCCCCGTTACGTAACTCTCTCTCTCATCATTGTATATAAGTCCCACACACAATACTTATATCTAATGATATAAAATAGAACTCGTTGACTTAGAAGAAAACAAAATACATAATGATAATACTTATAGTACAACGGTTCACATAAACTGAGTTAGGAAACTCTACACAGACTACAGCCAAAGTTCCTGCCCTGACGATCCTAGCGAGAGTGGGGCCTGACTGGGCGTTCTGTACAGCATGCTCATACTCGACATGCGTCACAATCTGTATAAGTATATATATAATTTGTAGGACATTCATTTTGTATGTAAAATAAGTATGTTCCTAAAAATATGGCACCAGGCAGTAGGATGGCAACACTGTTCGTATTTGTATTCTAGTTAGCAACTCACAGATGACTTAGGACGGGTATTTAAGCCTCACTCTCCCCCTGTTTCCTTGTATTACCCTGAAGATGTCTTAAGAGAATAGACGAAAGCTTGGTGTTCCATCGTTTCAATAATCCTAGCGAGTCTAACTGCATGTAGCGAGTGCCTCCCCCAGAGTTGAAAGAGTGACAGGGCCAAAATCAAGGGACGTTCGTTCCAAAATGCCTGGACACACGGACTTTGAAGCAATTTAAGTCATAGGAAGAGGGAAAGGTTGATTCTGGGAGGGAGTTCCAGAGCTCAGCAGTTGAATAAAAAATAGTCTGAGAATAAAGTTTCACTCCTGGGTTGGAGAATTGCACAGAGTAGGGATTGGATTGTGTTGCAAGATGGGTACTATGTACAGTTGGTCAAAGTTTCAGCTGACCCACCCTCGCTCTGGGGCTCGCAGAATTATCTGGCAATACTGGTGTAGGAAGGTGTACACAGATTCGTATTGGTAGATCTGATTTCGGCTATATCATTGTTGGAACATATACTAAACAAGGGAAAGTAAGCCTATCTCAAACAAAAATGCATACATCGCTATGTATGATCCCGAACATTCACCCAAATTTCGTAGATTTGCTTCAATATTTAAGTTATTATATCCACTGATTGGCAACGCATATGAAACCTGCTGGCTGCCACAACATACTTTACTCGATATTATAAGAATACATATTTCTGTTTTATTGGTGGCTGCTTAATGAAGGAGCATTTATTTTTTCACGTGAACATAACTTAGCCTAATTTGCAGTAATATACAGGACAGACACAGCTAACACATTAATGTCAATTGGTATTCCTGCACCACTACACCAGTATTGCCAGCTAATTCTGCGAGCCCCAGAGCGAGGGTGGGTCAGCTGGAACTTTGACCAACTGTACCCTACGTAGATGAGGTGGTATACACTGGGAAAGCTCTGAGGAACACTGATAATTATAGTAGCGATAAAATAGTGTGAGAGATGCAACATTGCGGCGAAGAGAGAGATATTGCAGAGAGTTGGTGAGTGGGCGGAAGTTAATGGTACGAAAAGCTCTCCTTTCTACTTTGTCTAGGAGTGCGGTATGAGAGGATCCTACCCAATTATGTGAACAATACTCAATACAAGGACGCACTGTGCCCCTGTACAGAGTAAGAAGCTGTGCAGGGGTAAAGAACCCCTTGAGGCGGTTGAGCACACACAGCTTCTAGGAGGCTGCCTTAGCAAGACTGGTAATATGGTCCTTCCAGGTGAGAGCAGAAGAAACAGAGACACCGAGAATATTGAGAGAAGATGAAGGATTTTGTTTTGTATTGTTGAAGTGTAAGGGATTGTCCTCTGGGAGTTCTGAACAGATAGGAAGATGAAGACATTGGGTTTTGGAATCATTAAAGGTAACAAGGGTTTTCTCTGCCCCAATTGGAAATAGTAGTTAGATCAGAAGAGAAGTGTTGCATGGCTTCATTAAGTTTGTCATTGAGGGATTGCTGGCTGGGTCGTTCAGGAAAACTAATTGAGTAGTGTAAGGTAGAGTTGTCTGCTTTTGAATGGATGGGACTGGAGGTACAGTTGAGAAGATAATTTATGAAAATTAGAAAGAGAATGAGAGATAGGACAGAGCCCTGAAGAATACCAGAGTTGATAGGATGAGGAAGTGAGCGATGGCCGTTTACAACCGCAGCTATGGAACGGCCGGAAAGGATATTAGAGACAAAGGCACAGATGGAGGGATAGAAACCGAAGGAGGGTAGTTTAGAAATTAAAGATTTGTGCCAGACTTTATCGAAGATCTTCAATATGTCTAGTGCAATAGAAAAGGTCTCACCGAAGTCACGAAATGAGGATGACCAAGAGTTAGCAAGATACAAAAGAAGAGCACCAGTAGAGCGATCTGAGAGTAAATTATAAAAAGATAAATGCTTAAAAAATGTGGAAGCAAGAATAGTTTCAAAAACTTTAGAGATACATAAGATGAGAGCAATTGGACGATTGTTGGACGGTTGAGAGCGGTCACCTTTCTTTGGGACAGGTTGAATGAGAGGAAAGTCATTAGAGGAGAGACAGAGACGAAAGAGTTTGCCTATGCAGGGAGTCACCATGGAAGCAAAGTTTTTTATTACAACAGGAAGAACACCGTCCAGACCGTACGCCTTCTTAGTATTAAGCCCAGAGAGGGTAGATAATATATTTTTAGAAGAGATTAGGATATTAGGCATAAGTAGGAGAAAGGGGGGTGGACAGGGAGGAATCGCACCGGAATCATCCAAGGTGGAGTTTCTAGCAAATGTTTGAGCGAAGAGTTCAGCTTTGTCAGAGGAAGAAGTGATAGTTGTGCCATCAGAGTGGAAAAGGGGAGGGAAAGACGAGGAAGAAAAAATGTTGGAAAGGTTTTTGACTCGATGCCAGAAAGTTAGGGAAGAGCTAGAGTTGGATAGTTCAGTGCATTTATTATTAATTAAAGAGTGTTTGGCAAGTCGAAAAACAGATTTGGCTTGATTCCGGGCAGAAACATAGGAAACATTATATTCTTGAGTATTAACCCTTAACCATCGGCGCGCAACATATGTCGAGTTAAAGAAAATGTGCCCATATGCGGGCCTCGACAGATGTCGAGTGCAATTTTGAGCACGTAATGTGCTCTGAGAGAGAGCTAAGCGGTGCGAGGAGCATAGATTCCCGCCTGACCGCTCGCCACCACGGCCGTGGGTCAACTGAAATTTATTACACCCTCCTCCACCCTCTCTCACTCGCTACACAGGGAATTATGTAAGGAAATTACCTTATTTTAGGGTTTTTGCACTCGTGTTGCACGATCGTTGCAAGAGAACCAGTGGTCGTAGAAGGATGGTTCGGGTGTCATTGGAAAGCTCTGTTTACGCCCTTTCAGGGATAGATACTTGTATTACGCTCTGGGTCTTGTTTATGCATGAAAAAGAGCACAGAAACAGCCCCATTTAGGGTAAAACCACCCGCATGGCGGGTAATAGAAGTTACCGACCCACCCGCGCGTAATGTGTTAAGGCGTCGGTACGTTTGACTGCTTCCTCCTTTTTTGCAGACAGCAGTAGAACAAGCGTAAATAAACCAAAACAAATTTGCATTAGACTGAGAGAGAGAAAATGGAATGTATGTTTCCATGCCCAAGAGGATTACCAATATATATATAATATATATATATATATATATATATATACATATATATATATTAGAGCACGATACATTTTTGAGACGACGCACTCAATATATATCTATATGTAAAGATACCGTACTTAAATATATACTACCAGTAAGTCGACTCTATACTGAAAAAGAAGTGATGTAAGTGCTGAACATGGTGGTATCCTCGTATGCCTGTCAGTTTCAGGCTATTCCCTCGCACACACAGAGAGAGAGAGAGAGAGAGGGAGGTCATTGCCCCAGTTGTAGCATTAAGGGGAGGTTTTTAGTTAGTTCGCTAGACTTCCATCAAGCTTAACATTACAGCCCCTAGACCCCCTTTCAAGATAAATTTGTACATTTTTCGGTAGAAAAAAAAATGTCCCGGCCAAAGGCCGGTTTGTCTTAAACTACAGGCTCGCTATCGCTCGTCAGGAAAAATCGAGACCTAAATGGCACGAAAAGTCTTAAAATTGACAGAAATGGGGCGAAAGTTCTTAAAATCGCCAAACTAATGGGGCGAACGTGTTATAATATCAAAACCAATTGGGCTAACCATGAGGGAGAAAGGGGTCAAGAAAAAAATCCTTCAAATGGAAATCTCCCCTTAAGTTCAGAATATTTTTAACTTTCTTAATGTGTTCCTGCGTGCCTTGGTGTGTGTAGAATGTGTTCCTGCGTGCCTTGGTGTGTGTAGAATGTGTTCCTGCGTGCCTTGGTGTGTGTAGAATGTGTTCCTGCGTGCCTTGGTGTGTGTAGAATGTGTTCCTGCGTGCCTTGGTGTGTGTAGAATGTGTTCCTGCGTGCCTTGGTGTGTGTAGAATGTGTTCCTGCGTGCCTTGGTGTGTGTAGAATGTGTTCCTGCGTGCCTTGGTGTGTGTAGAATGTGTTCCTGCGTGCCTTGGTGTGTGTAGAATGTGTTCCTGCGTGCCTTGGTGTGTGTAGAATGTGTTCCTGCGTACCTTGGTGTGTGTAGAATGTGTTCCTGCGTGCCTTGGTGTGTGTAGAATGTGTTCCTGCGTGCCTTGGTGTGTGTAGAATGTGTTCCTGCGTGCCTTGGTGTGTGTAGAATGTGTTCCTGCGTGCCTTGGTGTGTGTAGAATGTGTTCCTGCGTGCCTTGGTGTGTGTAGAATGTGTTCCTGCGTGCCTTGGTGTGTGTAGAATGTGTTCCTGCGTGCCTTGGTGTGTGTAGAATGTGTTCCTGCGTGCCTTGGTGTGTGTAGAATGTGTTCCTGCGTGCCTTGGTGTGTGTAGAATGTGTTCCTGCGTGCCTTGGTGTGTGTAGAATGTGTTCCTGCGTGCCTTGGTGTGTGTAGAATGTGTTCCTGCGTGCCTTGGTGTGTGTAGAATGTGTTCCTGCGTGCCTTGGTGTGTGTAGAATGCATTTTTATGTGGGTTTTTGCACCCACGTACGTTTGTATGTGCGTTTTTGCTTAGGAATAAATGAATAGTGCAAGTGTATATATATTTTAGTATACCGGTACATGTAGGCTAGGTGTTTGTGTTTGTTGTTGTTTGTTTGTGTGTGTGTGTGTGTGCGCGTGCAGATGTGTGTGTGTGTTTTAGGTATGAATTAAATATTTGTATTGATGCGTATGTTTCAGAGAGAGAGAAAGAAAGGGAGATCAAAGGTGTTGCGCTTACCATTTCAGAATTCTTGCAATTATTTGTGTCTACATTTTATAAAATATATTATCTTTGTTTAATCCCATGTCTCTCTCTCTCTCTCTCTCACACACTCACATTATATGTTATGCCTTTGTTCATGCCTTTCCAGGATTGGATTAATTTATTTGTCCTTTATTTCTTTCCTTTGAATATCCTTTGCCCGTCTAAATTATCTATACACTTTTGATTGTTCTTCCCAGCGCCATTTGTATTTTATGATGAATTTTATTAAGTACGAATGGTTCTTGTATTGTTTATTTTGTTCGTATTTGAAGTATTCCCATTGTATATCAAAGTTCGTGAATAGTCTGACCCGCCCTTGATTCCCTTAGCTATAGTATATTCTTGTTGCTTTATATGTTTGTACTATTGTTTTAAGCATTGCTCTTTTTATCTTTATTCAGTTTTCCTTTCACTCGTTCTTCGTCCCCGTCCAATTATCTTTCTTCCATTCCCAGACTTTACATCACCTCTCACCCTCTGTGCTGCATTCTCTCTCTCTCTCTCTCTCTCTCTCTCTGCTTGACAATACTCTTTATTTAAATATCTTCGTTTTAGTTCAGTATTTCCACTTAATATTTTCTATACTTCTCTCTCTTATACAGGATATTTTCTCTCCCTCTCCCTCTCCCTCTCCCTCATACATATTTGTATCGTCTCTCGTCTCATTTAATTAGCGCTGACCTAATTATCTCCTTGCATCCAACAATGCCTCGCTATTACTTGGCTTTATCTAAAATATCGCGTTACAGTCTACCTTTCTTTTTTTTAGATTTAGCATTACGGTAGGATAATTGTATAATGAGTTAGGTCTATGGAGTTAGTTATATATATATATTTCAGTGTTGATTGTACAGTCCCGGTCTAAAGTTACCTCCTACCTCCATAAGAGTCAATGTTCTTTTATATCCCAAGGACTTCACAACTTGGCTTTAACCCTTTCAGTACCGGTGCCGTCCTTTTAACTTTAGTATGGCTAATATTAGACGAATGTATTCAATCTTCAGGCTTCCAACTATCTCACTCAACCATTTTTACTACCACAGATCCTTCTTAAGCTTCACAAATTTTTCAAAATACAGCATAAATACAATTGGAAAGACGTCGCCGGTACAGAAGGGGTTAAATATTCAACCATTCCTATGGGTGTATAGTTATTATGGTTCGTGACTGTACACCAAGAGATAATACCCCTGTAATGATCCCTGGCTGTTAATTCATTCTTCATGGAACCAAACAATTACGGTACAACACAGAATTATCACCAATGATGTCTGGCTGTATTGTAGGTAGTTTCTGTTGAGGTTATAATTGGTGGATTTAGTTGGTGCCCATTTATTAACAACTAAGCCCAGTAATGGTCCAAACAATGGTTATTAGTAAGAATAACATGAATTCATGTGTTCGCTATTGTAACTTGGTAACATTCACAGATGTTATCATGTAAATAGGAGAGGTGTGGCGGAGTGGCCTTGCCACTGGACTAGTAATCCAATGGACCCGGGTTCGAATCCCAATATTTCAATGGGAAGATATCATTGGGATGGAATTTGTGCTGTACCTAGTATCAGTGCATTACCACAGCACACCGAAATGCCAAAAAAATACCCTCATTGTTCCCTGATTAACCCTCCTGGCCCGGGCAGGCTCTCCTAATGACGGAGCTCGTATCCGGGCGATCTGGTCGAATATCAACAAAAGTAAACTAAGGCTAATCTCGCTTAATATATGACCTACATTAATCAAACATATATAGAAATGAGCGCCTTACCTTCCTGCGTAGAATGGCATTGAGTAGAGCTCTCTAGCTCAACTGGTTCCGGAGTGATGGTGATGGAAGTGGAGGTAACTTTTGCCGCGTATTTACCTCGGCGCGTCCGAACACTCAACCGCGGCCCCGGCTACGACGCCCAGTTGCACTCGTCGCTCCACCCGCAATTATGCCGGGAAGCGATTTGAGAGTGTTTTATTGGTTATTCTGTCATTTATTATAGTTATTATGTTATTTTCACTCAATAAAGTTATTTATATGAACTTATTTGTGTCTCTGTCACTTATTACTTCGTTTTATTATTATTATTATGATTATTAGTGTCACTTTCACTGGACTTTGATAATTGGTAGTGTCATTTCCCCTTTTATGTATTGTTAGGTAAGCTAATAATATATATAGTGTCACTGTCACTTATTCATATTGTTATGAAGGCACTTATTATTACTTGTGTGTGTCTCTTTCACTTATACTTAGTTGTATTATTATTATACTGTCACTTTGACTGGCCTAGGCTTATTGAGTGTCATTTTCACTTATTTATTGTTAGAAATATATATTTTAGTGTCACTTTCACTTGTTCATATTGTTATTGAAGGCGCTTATTATTACTTATGTGTCCTTTTCACTCATACTTAGTTATATTATTATTCTTAGCCTACATTTGAGTGTCACTTTCACTGTTGTCACTTCCACTTCAAAAGTTTGTTAGAGTGTGGAAGTCGTTGAAGCAGGTGCCAGCACACAGTCCAACTTGACACTCGAGGTATTCCCAAGTGGTTTTTGTGGGTTTGCGGGGTTTGCGAGTTGTGTGGCTGTACACATGGCACCTCTTCTGACTCCTAGCGTTACTACCTGGTGCTTTGAAAGGAAGGGCGCTGAGCTGGTGCTTCCTGAAGAATTCAGCACACCCCGTTCTGTCAAGCTGGCCTGGTCCTTGTATTGGCCTGCCTGGTGTACCCGCATGTTTAGCCAGGAGCTCAAGTAGCACCTGCTTGTGGAACTTCCGCAGGGACTTGTACTTCTTGGCTCCTGGAGTCCTCAGACGGTAGATGTTGTAGGCATTGAGGATCGACATATCTACCGTATGCAGGATAAACTTCTTGTACCACCTGCAAGATGTTCGCAGGCAGTCGATGAAGCCCATCTGCATGTCGGACTTGTCAACGAGGCGCATGTTGGTGTTATAATCCAGGACAGCAGCTGGTTTTTGGTCGGGGTTCTTGGTTGTTCGGTCCACCTTCCCTGTGGCGACCATCTGGGCCTTGTGGCATGTGGTGAGGAGGTTGACCTTGCGCTGGTCATGCCAGTGGATGGAGAGGATGGGGCCACTCTTCTTGTGGAAGATGTCCGCCTTCTTCGTCTTGGTTGGGTAGCCTGGCATGCCTATTCCTTTTGCCCTTGACTGTGCCGACAGTTCCGGTCTTGCGGTCATGGAGGTACTTGGTCAGGAGAGGCGACGTGTAATAATTATCTGTGTAGAAGATGTGGTTATTATTGAAGTGCCTCTCCATCATCTTCTTCACTACAGCGCCACCAAAACCAATGAGAGGGTCAGTCACAACTTCTCCTGCCTTGCCGCTGTAGACTATAAAGTCCAGCACATACCCCGTCAAGCAGTCGCAGAGGACGAAGAGCTTTATGCCGAAGCGGTGTCTCTTGGACGGGATATACTGTCGGAAGTGCAGCCTACCACGGAACAGGACCAGAGACTCGTCGAGGCACATCTTCTGGAAAGGAATCAGGTATGTGGTGAACCGATGACGTATCATGTCATACAGCTTCCTGATCTTCCATAATGAGTCGGGAAGGTGGACTGCCATGTTGTTTGTCAGGTGGAGACAGGAGAGGATGTCGAATACCTGTCCCTGGACATGGATTTGCCAAATGATGGAGTCGTTATGATGTCGCCAGTGATCCAGTAGTCAGCCAGAACGTGCTTCCTTATATGAGTCATCAGCATTGTGAGTGCCAAGAACACATATAGTTCTGCCACAGTGAGAGCTCTCCATGCCACCATCTTGGCACTGGTCTTCCTCCCAAGAAAGTTGGCACAGATCGCATGGTGGTGATTTGTCTCTTTGACGAGGTATTGTCATAGAAGCCACAGAAAAGTTCACTGGGGGTAGCATCTGGGCCACAGGGATATGCTGGTTACACCCCAGAACCCATCTGTACCTCGTCAAAGGCAGGACAATCTGGCTCAAAATCAGCTCCATCTGTCCACACAAACAGGTCGGATGCTGATGCTCGAGGTCGTGCTGCAGCAGGCACACGCCCTGGATGCTCTTGGCCACGCGGACGCCCAGGCGGACGCCCTGCACGCCCACGCCCACGCCCAGGCCCAGGGGCAGCGGCGTCGGCAGGCTGACCACGTCCACGACCTCGCCCTCTCCCTCGATTTGTCGGCACATCCTCTTCCTCTTCCTGTTCCTGTTCCTCTTCCTCCTCAGGCGACGTCAGGTCATCTGGGGCAATGTTGGGGTCGTCAGCATCCTCTTCAGGACACAATTCTGGTGAAGAAGTGACCGGGCGTCGGCGGTGTGGAAGGCTGCGGGAGCTTCAAGAATGGGAGCCGAGGCCTCGGTAGTTGGGCTCCTTTTGCGGCGAGCCGAGGGCTTTTCAGCAGCAAATAATGCTCTGCGGTGTGTTAAGGCCTGTGGCACATCACCAATACCACTTGAAGAGGCCCTTTGGTCATCCTGAATGAGAGATGAAGGCGAGGGCTGTGGGTGACCCACGCGGCGTCCCGTGTCAAGGCGTCGGGACAATGTTATGCGGGTGGTTGCTAGGCCAGGGTCGGCGTCATTATCGCTATCTTCAGCTTCCCTATGCTTTTCTGCGGCTGCCCTGCGTGCTTTTTTAGCTGCACTTTTGATCAATGATTGTTTGTAGAAATATTTGCCCACTTTCAAGGGCGTACGGGCAGGCAAAGGGAAAGGTCCTGGGGTAGGGCTAGGGCTAGGCCTAGGCTGACTTAGCAAAGATGGCGAGGGGGTAGGCCTAGGTTCTAGCACACTGGGAAGCTCAATGGCACCTTCCTGAAACACTTCCACATCAGGATCATCACTACTGTCTCCCCCCTCAAATAAATCGACATTATCGTCGTCTCCAAAGCCCACGAAATCGTCTTCACTTTCACTTATAAATTGTACCTTGTCCACCAAGCTTTCGCCACTGCTCTCTTCATCACTTTCAAAAAGTTGTCGCTGTATAGCGCTATCACTCAACAAACGCTTACCTTTCTTTTGTTGAGCTCTCTTTTCGGTTGCAACAGGCGTTGAAGTTGCGAGTGGGGTAGCACTGGGGCCCGCGGGAGGTTGCAACGAATCGGACACGTCGGAAAACAGTTTTTCAGTATTACTCGCTATGGCGGCCACGTACGAACTGATAACACTAGTAGTTGAGGCTTGGTGGCGCTGCGGTCGCTCCTACCATGCCAAAATTGGCCGCGCAAATTTTGAAGCACGCTTTCAAGCACAAGGATTTTAAAATGACACCCGGGTTCCGGCCCTTTTGTTTTGGTGTCATTTTAAAATGACACCCGGGCTGGAAGGGTTAAATAGCATTGTATGAATATTCCCATATTCAAAAATATGCTACAGGGGGGCAATGCCTAGTGAGTTAATTGCTCAATAGGTGGCGTTCTGAGAGTGAGGGTCGAGTGTGGGAAGTGAGACTGTGAAGCGCAGAGGCGAGGAGGCTTCAGAGATAGGATTGCTTCGAGCCGTGAAGCTTCGCATGTCTCACTCCCTAGACTGGAGCAAGACCTCACGGGCCTCACCGTGTTCAGTGCTAGAGTGTAAAGGCTATCAGCCTATGCCCGAGAGGGAGTAGTTGGAAAAAAAAATACTTAGTAGCTTTCACTGGTAGCCACTATGTAACTGTATACTTGTAATGACAGTGGCAGTTATCGGTTATCGCTTGCCACCACCCAAGTATATTAATGACTTAATGGAAAGTCAGAATAATTACACAAGTCAATCAACCTGGTATTTATTGATATAATAGGTGTAGAATCAACAGTAGTAATCAGCAGCAACAAACAGGAACAAACAGCAACAGGTGGTAATAATGATATTTTGAGATAAACAGGAACAGGTGATATATCAGCAGTAGTAATTCAATAGGTGGATATGGTGGAGTGGTGAGAGATTCTATCCAAGTCTCAAAATGTGGACTCTGAATTCTGGTTGATGAGGTGCCCTAAGGAGTGGAGCGGGACAACTCTTGATGCTGGAGTGGTGTCTGGGAGAATCCATGAATGTTCTCCAGTATCGTGGAAAAACGCGCCCTATTCAGCGGCCGGTAAGGGCAGTGGCCTATCTGACTGGAAGGTGTCTACTTCCGTTGCCGTTTCAGCCCGATTGAGGATTATGCAGAATATGAAATCCAAAGGTGGTGGTGTGAGGTTTACTGTATATGAATCAGCATACAATGATCGGTAGATTACCAATAAGTCAGCATAGAACGTCCTGTTTTATACCAATAGTAACGTAACCAATATCAACTAAGATATATCTGTATAATAGTATTGAGGGAACTTAAGTAACATCATCCAAATATATTGTATGACACTTTCAGTAAACAACAATTGTATTTGACGTTATGTCAATTGTTTTACTATAAATTTTATCTGCGTATAATAGACATTAAGTTCTATGCTTTAAATTAAATAGGTCTGAAAATAATGTTACTAGAATATTATATTTTGAGACAGATGGAGCTATATTCCATCTCGGCTTAAATCTATATTTGTTATCAATTGGATACAAGTTGTTTGTTTATATTACATTTATCTAAAAGATGTGTTACTTATTCTGGTTGTTTAAAGTGGAATCACTTGTTTGATGAATTAACAATTATCACCAACCGTAACCTTTAAAGCCTCGTCCACACGAAGCCCACAACATTACACAAAACATGACTGGTAGCATGTTTTGAACATGCTCCATACATGCACCTGAACAAGCCCAAAACACGATGGTAAACATGCTGTCCAGTTTAGGTTCGAAATGCTACAAACACACAGCCATGAAACGTTCACACTACAGTGTCTCGAAACATGTTTGGGGGTTTGAACGTCCAAACGAGAGATGTCGAACATGTATGCGAACATGGCCAATGCAATGTTTCGAACATGCCTCAATACATGTCTCCCTACCATGTGGCCGAGCCCTTAGATGTACAGTCGGTCACCTTTCCGACTGGGCCACCTAATGGTAATTTCGCTGGGTCTTTCGCTCTGATATTACTAAGATCGCTCACTCCCCCCCACCCTGAATCTGTTGCATATTATGTCCCATAGATGGCGTCGTTAGATCAGCTGGGAAGGAGAGGGATGGGCTACACGGAAAAGGGGGTTGGTCGTTGGGGGCAGGGGGGGTTATTGTGTAAGGTAGGTTGGAAATGTGTAGGGTGGGGGAGGGGGGGTTACGTGAATTATTTCTTACCAGGTTTATGGTTACCGTTTTATCTCTTGATATTAATTAAGATGTAAATAGTTTTTTGCTAGTCTTTAAGAAATATTTGTTTATGTGTAATTATTGTTTGCAAACCAATTTGTAGGGATTGCTAGATTCACTATCTATTTAGTAAGACAGCTCTTTCTCACTCATTCACTCACACTATCTATTCATCCATCTATCTATCTATATCTATCCACATTATAGATTAGTCTTTTCCATAGCCGGTGTTCAATTTTGCTCTTCTTTGGGTTAATGTTGGTCTCTTAATTTTGGTTGAGGTCCCGGGCGGCATTTGTTTTGGGGCTCCTCATACCTCTCTGTCGCATGCCTTTGTCTTCAAATACAACATTATGTGTAGCATTGTGTTGTTGTTACTTAAAATAAAATAATGTTTCTATGTATTGCATATCCATATCCATCTAGTCGTCATTAGTGAGATGCCCATAACAAAATAACAGCTTTCATAACTGGTCGCTTACACCAAAGAATCCTACACTGTTTGAGAACATATAATGAGGTCATTCAGCAATAAAAGCAGTGTATTATATATTGATATAATTATGATATTCGCCAGATGTGTATTTTGTGTTTGAGAACGGGGTTTGGAGAAGAAAAGATATATATATGACTAAAATACAGTATACATATATCAGACTTTAGAATTGGTAACCCACTTACATAGAAACGAAATAAATGATTTGCTCTGATATAAGTGCTATAAAGTCGTTATAACTTATAAGAAAAATAAGTCCTTCTAAAATGTCATTGGAAAACGCTATACAGTATACTTTCAAAGTAGCCCCAGAGAAGTTTTAGTGGTTTGCATTTCCCAATGTTGATAATTATGTATGTAAAGGTGTTTGTTATTAGCATATACATGTGGATATCAATGCAAATATAATTAAACCGTTCAGAGAGAGAGCGAGAGGGAAAGGGAGAGACAAACTAAATGGACGAATACATCGAAGAGACTTCCTTATAAATGAAAGCTTGACTCTAATATCTGTGGATAGGGTATTTATTAATCAAAAGAATAAGTACTCGGTAATGTTTACTCTTAGTATTCATCTGAAAATATGACAAAAATGACCCACTTCATCTATGTAATGCAAATTCCCATTACAAGCAACCCAATTCTTCCATGTGACAATCAAAGGTTTGATGTTCTCCACTTCCCTTTACCTAATACATTGTTTCTCTGTGTATGAAAGAGACAAGAGGCAAAACTACTTATAAACAATTTGACCTCCTATTGTCCCCCTTCCCCCGGTCAGAACAGAATGATTAGTACATAACCATATTCAAGGCGCACTGGAATGTAACTGCAGGACACGCAAAGCTTGAAACAAAGTCATAGGGTGAGGGATAAACACATTTACGGAGTTAATTCCATACTTTACTTGTTGAGCTGAAAAATTACGGGGAAATTTTAGTTAACTGTTGGCTTTGAATGGTGGGCAGAAAGGTGGTGGGAATGAGTTACAAAGCGGGTGGCCCTCCGTCTCTGCCGAGTGAGAGGTATACGCTGGGACAGCTGTGAAGAACGCTGATTATAATAATGGCATAATAGTAACATACATGCAATTTTCACAATGTGGAGATATTGTAGACAATATGGTGGAGAAGAGTAGAGATTACATGCCTTTGACTGCACCCTTTCAGAGTCATTTTTCATTTTTTTTTTTTTTTTTTTTTTTTATATATTCCAACTACTCCCTCTCTGGCATAGGCTGATAGCCTTTACACTCTACCACTGAACACGGTGAGGCCCGTGAGGTCTTGCTCCAGTCTAGGGAGTGAGACATGCGAAGCTTCACGGCTCGAAGCAATTCCACCTCTGAAGCTGCTTCGCCTCTGTGCTTCACAGTCTCATCCACCAGGCTCGGACCCTCACTCTCAGAACGCCACCTATTGAGCAATTAACTCACTAGGCATTGCCCCCCTGTAGCATATTTGTGAATATGGGAATATTCATACAATGCTATTCAATCAGGGAACAATGAGGGTATTTATTTGGCATTTCGGTGTGCTGTGGTAATGCACTGATACTAGGTACAGCACAAATTCCATCCCAATAATATCTTCCCATTGATATATTGGGATTCGAACCCGGGTCCATTGGATTACCAGTCCAGTGGCAAGACCACTCTGCCACACCTCCCCTATATGCGAACAATACCTGATACGCTTACAACAGTGTCCCTGTACGGAGAAAGAGGCTGTACGGGGATAAGGGGGTAACAGACGATTGAGCAAACCTAACCTCTGGGAAACTTTTTAATCAACAATGCTAATATGATCTTTCAAAGACCCACACACACACACACTTGTGTTTCGATAAACACTAATGTTTCACTGCATGCGCATATCAGCATTAGTTATGACTCTAGCCATCTCTCTCTCTCTCTCTCTCTCTCTCTCTCCGTGTGCAGGAATAGTGGTTTGGCAGGAGAGTCGCAGGGACCGCACTTTCTACCAATTATTATTATCTTTCGCGTTACAGGTTGCCAGGGTAGCTCATGAAAAAGATATATCCACTGATATTTTAACAACCAATCATGTTATGACTTCTAGGCCTGAAGAGACCATAATTATATCACAATTCGGTATAAAGAGGATGGCCGCAACCTCATCCACGTGGCAGCTGTATGTGCTTACTCTAGTTGTACTTACTCTAGTTGTATTGCGGGAGTGAGCATGCTCGTTATTTCCCGCCTCCTATATGTGTAGGTGTTATATGTATCGTTGGAATGGCTGTGGATGTGTGTGTAGTCTGTATTTTTAGCCAATTGGCGACATCGGAAACGAAGGCTTAGGGTGGATCTGTATGGTACCATTCTCACTATAGACGGTACCGTCTCGCCCGAAGGCTTAGGTAGCCATCAGCTTAGGTGAACCATATGATACCCATCTCGCCTTGTACCATTTTTGCCAACCCCAGATGGGACGTCACAACGTCGTCCACTTATTCCAGGTACCTATTTACAGCTAGGTGAACTGAGGCTAACACATGAAAGGAGACAAGCCCAATTTGTCTCCGCCCGGCCGGGGGATTGAACCCCCGACCCCTCGTGTGTGAGACGAGAGCTCTACCTACTAGGCTACGGGCTGTGTGTGTGTGTGTTGGGTTTAAATGCCGATATAACTATGTTAACATTAAATGATTAAGTCTATGCAAGGGTAATTATATATTATGTGCAGTAAAATGTATAAGTTAGATAAGAGACTGTCACCCTATATAATTATTAATAACTATATGCTTAATCATGTTAAGGTGTCCATTATTTGGGCTGCTGGATCACTATACTATATTATATATATTATACTGTATTATATATTATGCTATATATTTCAGCGATGCTGAGGTGAGAACGGCTCACCTAGATGTCAATAAGTCTAGCTGGTTGGCTCATGCGACCGTGTTCAATGTCTCGTCCTTTGGTAATTATTAATTCTTAAAAGTTTAAATAATCACGGTCGCACAAGTCAATCAACTGGAACTATTGACATCTACCTGGTCGCTGAAACAGTATAGTCATTAATATACAGTATAACAGACAGCACCTGGTCATGCTAATGCTACCACAGAAAGTGTAACAGGCAGTCAGACAGTCAGTAGCCAACCCTTCATTCCCGTTAAATAGATGGGTAGGATTAGCAAGGGACATTAGAAAGGGAACAATGATGACCGGGAGAAAATGAATACAATAAACACCTGCCAAAGCAAGTATTTTAACATTCGGAACAACATTCACCAGGTATCAATATCATTGGCTTCACCTCAGATGATATACACTCCCACAACAGTCTTCATAACATCGGGGATGATGACATTCCAGGTTTGTCAATTAAAAAGTTACAAATACCTTCATATGTTCTTCCTAACAAACTTCCTCCATTCATTCCTGTAACAACAATCGCATATAATATCCGTGTTAATAGTTCATGCATGGATCATGAACCTCCCGACCGTGGTTCTCCTTTATTGTTTTGGCTACAATCATACATCTTATTGAGGCTAGTGCTTTATAATTTCATTCAGCACTGGAGCCACGGCGGTCGAGTGGCAAGCACGCTCACGTGTGAATCTGCTTAACCTGGGTTCCATCCCAGCCAAGGCGGACATATTTAGTGAGTGTGAAACTCAGGTGTCTGAAGCAACTGCCAGCAGCCCCTTCTCTGTATCCTCCTAATTTCTCTATCCTAGTTTCAAAGCCAAAGGCGGATGTTGTGCATACGTGCACAACAAACGCACTTGCTCTCGTATTTCCAATTTTGGCTCCTTTGAATTCTCAACTTTATGCCTAAAACTTTCCTGTCATTGTCATATTAAATATTTGTTATCTGTCTTTCCCCTAACTCTACCGACTTTCCCAAATTGTTTGAATATCTAAACTCTAAAGTGGAACAAATTCTAGCCATTTCTCCTTTCTCTGAATCTCAATTTTAGGAGATTTCAACGTTCATCTCATCGCCATCAATGGCTCTCCTCTAATTCTACTGACCAACTTGGTGAACAAGCCTACGTCTTTTCTATCCTAAATGACCTAGAACAGTTGGTTCAGCAACCTACCCGTGTCCTGGATCGCCTTGGAGATCGGCCCAACATTCTTGACTTACTTCTAACCCTTCTTCTTATACTGTCGATCTATTCTCTCCTTTGGGCTCCTCCGACCATAAACATATCTCTGTCATCTGTCTTATCTCTCCAGTACGGCCACCTGATCCTCTTAGAAGGCAGCGCTTGTGGCACTTTGGCGCTGACAACTGGGAGGCTCTCCGGCAGTACTTCTTTGATTTCCCATGGAAGAAATTTTGCTTCTGTGGATGAGGACCCTCGGGGAGTGCTGAACGCATTACCGAGGTAATCCTATCGGGCATGGAGGCATACATTCCATTTTCTTTCTCTCTGACTAGTGCAAAAATTCCTGGTTTACTCATGCTTTTTCTACTGCTGTCCGCAATAAGGAGGAAGCATTTAAACGGTACCGACGCCTTAAAACTCAAGAATCTCATTCTTCCTATGTTTCTGGTCGAAATCAAGCCAAATCTGTTCTTCGACTTGCCAAACACTCTTTCATCAATAATAAATGCACTGGACTGTCCAACTCTAGCTCTTCCCAAGCTTTCTAGCATCTAGCCTAAAACCTTTCCAACAATTTTTCTTCCTCGTCTTTCCCTCCCCTTTTCCACTCTGATGGCACAACCATCACTTCTTCCTCTGACAAACCTGAACTATTCGCTCAAACCTTCGCTAAAAACTCCACCTTGGATGATTCCGGTGCTATTCAACCCTCTCCTACTTATGCCTAATATCCCAATCTCTTCTGAAGATGTACTTTCTACCCTCTCTGGGCTTAGTACATAGAATGAGTATGGTCCGAATGGTGTTCCTCCTGTTGTACTAAACAACTGTTCTTCCGTGCTGAATCCCTGCCTAGGCAAACCGTTTTGTCTCCGTCTCTTCTCTAATGTCTTCCCTTCTTGCTGGAAGTTCGCTCTCATTCAACCTGTCCCAAAGAAGGGTGACCATTCTCAACCCTCCAACTATCGTCCCATTGCTCTCATCTCTTGTGTCTCTAAAGTTTTTGAAACTATTCTTACTTCCAAATTTCTTAAGCATTTATCTTCTCATAATCTACTCTCAGATCGCGAGTATGGCTTCCTTAAGGGTCGCACTATTGGAGATCTTCTTTCATATCTTACTAACTCCTGGTCATCCTCCTTTAGGGACTTCGGTGAGACCTTTTCTAGACATATCGAAGGCCTTCAATATAAGAGTTATAAGACTTTCTACCGTATTTTGTCATTATTCCATTCTCTCGTATATTATTCGTGTATTTCTATGTAATATTCCCTAATATCAATATGTCCTTTTCCTTTATCCGTATAACGTTTATCCTTAGAACTAGAACGTGGCGACTACCTAAATTACATAAATGTGTTAATAGTTCTACTCAGTATTTCTTAAACCTATCCTACGATTACCTTATCTCAGAGAACCTAATCCGTTTACAATAGCAGTACTCGGCTAAATTATACGAGGTTAAGGGGAGATAGTTTTTTTTTCTGTTCCCCCTTCTTTCTCAAGTTTAGCCCCATTAGTTTTCTGTTCGTGTCATTTAGGTGTCGATTTTCTCCTGGCAAGCGATAGCAAGCTTGTAATTTAAGAGGAACCGGCCTTCAGTCGGAACATATTTCTATCGAAAAATGTACAAATTTATCTTGAAGGAGGGTCTTGGGGGGAGTGTTTTTTTAAGCTTGATGGAGGTCTAGGGAGGAAACTAATATTATAAAATGATACATAAATGAACAAATAAAAGTGAACCAGAGTATAATTATGCTAGGTTGTTGTTGTTGTTGTTCCACAGGCTGTCTGACCGAGCAGCCCCAAGGTTCCGAACAAGGGCAAATCCATAACCGAGAGCCCCCACAGAACCCTCCCTGCTTACCACTAAGAAAGCCCAGGTGACTGAAGCCGCTCCCAGGCGAGGAGCTGAGGAGTGCGTGGAAATGCCCGGGACACCAAAGCCCCACGCAAGGCTCTGTGCTCCTCACCAATTATAAAGGGAAAGTTGAGGGGCAGAGCAAAAATTTGATGCTTTGGCTCCCAGTCTGCCAACCTTGAGATTGGCAGTATGGAGGTCAAGCCACGGAAGAGATACCGTCACATGAGATCTAGAAAATAAATAAGTAAAAGGAACTGGTCAGCTATGGGCATGGCAGAGAACGCTCAACTCTCACTCTGATAGACCAGCCCATCACCACAGTATTTGCTATGTTAGATAGGTCGGCTTTGGATATGCTAGGTAAAAATAGTGTTGGAAAAATAGTGTTGGTTTAGAGGATAAATAAGTAAACTAGAGGGGCACTTGGTAGAGCGCATATACCTCTGCTTACACTGGCTGGTTCTTTTACCCCTAAATTGAAGTTGGTTAAAAAAATTGTGAGATATCTTGCTTACAGACAAACAGACAAACAAACGGAGACGAAAACATAAACTTCAGGTCAGGACGATACAAATAGCTAATTATTCTAACAATTGATGCTTTCTTTCAGGTAGCAGTAAATAGGAACAGTCGGCTACACATTCATGGATCCCCATAAAAGAAAGAAAGAAAGAGAGAGAGAGAGAGAGAGAGAGAGAGATAGAGAGAATCACTTGGTCAAATTTTACACTCGTTTGTTTTTCTGTTAAATCTCAACCGATATTCACGAACGTTGCTGGTGTTACGATCCAGGTTCTCAAAGACACAGGGCTCTTCAACATTGGACTAGCTAATGGCAAAACGCAACAACGGTAACACTAGATCCAACCCCTGCCTTAAACACTGGAAAACAAAACACCATTACCGCCCTGAGTCGTGCCTGGACAACGAGGTATCCTATGACTCGGTAACTGGTGCACACACACTAGGCTGATGCTCGATGAAACAGCCTATTCTCAAACAGTAAAAGATTACTCGATTAGGTTACACAAAGAAAAGATAGTTAACGTGATTAATTAACGTTACGGTAGATACTCAAATAACTGGCACTCCTGTATTAAAGAAAGTGCAATGCTAGTCCTGCAACATCAACTGGAAACTTCTGAAATAAGTCTGATGCTGGGAAGATGTTCGTAAAGAATCTTGAACAATTATAATGCAGAATACGGGTCACAATAAATGCTAGGACATATAGTAATAATAGGCAGGCGAATAATAAAGACTGCGCAAAGGTAGTAATGCTCGACAACTAAAGAAATGCTTCATGACACAACGCAACAGCCTACTAGGGTTGTGCAACTCAACAACAACCTCGGCTCAAAAGTGCAGTGAATAATAATGTTGCATACATATAATAATGGGGGCTTATCTCTAACCAGTGTCTGCTCAGTTAATAAAGTCTAGCTGGGGTATCAAGGCAGGGCAACAATGGGCGAGCATGCGGCTCGTAGCCTAACGTTGTCCGAAGGTGGTATAATGACGATTACGTTATATGACGGGGATGCTCTCTTGATAAATCTAGGTCTCTAGTACCTAGTTCTATCCTGGCGATCCCTCAGAAGTCAACACAAAGAGGCAGCACTATGTTGTGAGGGATAGGCTATGGCCCACTCACACCACAGCGCTGTGCTCGCAAAGTAAACCCACCCGAAGACAACTTAGGCTCCAACAGTACCTGTCGATGTCGTGCAGGGCTTAGCTAACACTGCACACATCGGAGACAACGACACAAGTAACCTTACCCCTAGTCTAGTTTTAAATAACCAAGCAGAATCACTCAACACCTTGCCAGGGAGACATATACCGGTCTACAACCTTCCCGAGAGAGGACACATACGGAAAAGTCCATCTCTCCAAACCTCAATAAAGCCTAATACATGGAAATCTCTGAGAGCTTCGCGTACAATACGACTGGTCGACGGTGAACGTCTATGCTGAAACCAGAAGGGATGTTGAGTTTAATAAAGATTAGAGAATGAGGAAGGAGAAGTCGAGAGAGAGGAATAGTATGCAAAGTGGCGAGTATGGGGGACAGAATTGCAAAGGATGTAGACGATACACGTGTCAGGCAAGCTCTGAGCTGGTAAAGAACACGCGGCCGCGATGGGAAGGGACTAGTTGACCACCCGGCCGCCAACGCCGTCAGCAAGCGAGCGCGTCATAGCTCACCCCGCTGCCAGGTGTACCCCCTCACTCTCTCTCGCTCGCCTCCCACACAAGCAACATTTATATTATAGCGAATATAAAATATAAGGCGCGGTCACAGACCAAAACAAAGACCATTTCTAGACTGTCTGTGGCAACACGACACTAATAAAATAAAGCAGATCATTCTAGGACAACTGTAGCCCATCCCCCCATCCTGGCGAGCGCTAGCGAGCTGCAATGCCCCACGCAACCATTCTGTTAACGCCGGGAGGCGTCATACTGGGCAGATAGGATCCAATGGGAGGGTGTGAGGATGAGTTGTTACGGTGCTTTTAATCATAATGTTTTATAGCTACCCACTCTTCCATGTTAGTTAGTACAGTGTTTATTATATGTACTCATAATTATGAATGAAGTGTAAGCACACATTCGTTGGATGAGACTTTGAGACATGATGATTATAATGTTCTGTTGTGAGTCAATTAATATTCTCACCCTCCTACCCGTCAATTTCCTTTTAGGAACTCTGAAATTTTCAAATGCGTATATTTTCAGAAGCTTGTTCTGCACCTCGCTGGTGACTAACACTTCCATTTGTATTAGACCTGTAGCTAGTGCAAAGCTTAAAGTGAAACTATCTTCATTTATACTATGCATTTACATAAGCGCTAGATGGGGTTTCAGTTGTATAAATGATGACAGCTGTAATATAACGAGATAATAATATTATATTACGCGGTGACCACCCGGACTTCTCTCCAGTTCTGAATGAATCAAGCACTAGCCTCAATAATATGTATGATTGTAGCCAACACAGTATGAGTAAACCAAGGTCGGGAGGTTCACGGTCGATGCATGAGCTATTAACACAAATTTTATATTCGATTGTTGTTTCAGGAATAAATGGAGGACCTTTGTTAGGAAGAACATATGAAGGTATTTGAAACCTTTTAATTGACACACCTGGAAGGTCATCATCCCCGATGTTGTGAAGAGACTTTGTTGTGGAAGTGTATATCATCTGAGGTGAAGCCAATGATATTGAGGCCTGGTGAATGTTGTTCTGAATGTTAGAGTGCTTGCTTTTGGCAGGTGTTTATTATATTCATTCTCTCCCTGTCAACAATGTTCCCTTTCTAATATCCCTTGCTAATCCTCCCTACCTATTTAACGGGATGGAAGGGTTATCCACTGATTGTCTGACTGCCTATTACACTTTCTGTGGTAGCATTAGCATGACCAGGTGCTGTCTGTTATATACTAATGACTATATTGTTTCAGCGACCAGGTAAATATCAATAGTTACAGCTGATTTATTTGTGCGACCGTGATTAGTTAAACCTTTAAAAATATATAATTACTAAAAGACGAGACATTGAACACGGTCGCATGAGCCAATCTGCTTGAATTATTGACATCGAGGTGAGCCGTTCCTACCTTAGCGTCGCCGAAACAGAGTATAGTGATCCAGCAGCCCACATAGTGGACACCTTAACAATACCCAACATATTTTGACAAACTAATGGTCCTCCAGATATTATATGCCATCATTCACAGTGCACTTGGCTTATGAATACGCATATAGTTATAAATAATTGATAAGGGGACAGTCTTTTATCAAACTTATACACTTTATTGCACATAATATATAATTACCCTTGCATAGATTTAATCATGTAATATTAAACATCAACATAGTTATATCGGCATTTAATAAGTAGAAAGTGCGGTCCCTGTGACTCTTCTGCAAAACCACTACGCAGAGAGAGAGTACAAAGGAGTACAAAGGAAATCAAGCAACAACAGTTCTAGTGACCCTTTTAGGCTGCTTGTCCTCCAAAACACTGAGGATCAAGTGTCCAACCAGTGGTTTAGAGTGGGTAAGGGATCATTGGAAAGGGAAATACTGCCCTGGAACTAATGTCCATGGCAGGATTAGGTAGTTAGTAGGGGACAGATGGGTTAGTAACTGAGGGGGGGATAAAATAAAGTTATTCATTTACAAACGCAGTCAGTCGCGGGTTTGATGCGAGATATTTGTCTAGACGAAGTTTAAAAGAATCAATTGTGTTGCAGTCTATAACGTCTCGGGGAAGCCCATTCCACAAGTTGACAACTCGATTGAAGAAGAAATTCTTAGATTAGGGAGAGTTAAAAGTTTTACCATTAATTTTGCAGCCGTTTCCCCGCGTATAATTAGATTGGTCGATAGAGCAGTACTTACAACAGTTCATATTGTCGATGCCTTTGATGATTTTGAACACTTGAATTAAGTCGCCTCCTAATCTGCGTTGGGTTAAAGGAAATAGATTTAATTCTCTAAGACGCTCCTCTTATGGTTTGTTTTTTAGGCTAGGTATCATTTTGGTAACTCTACGTTGAACTCGTTCTTGCTTGTCTATATCTTTTTGGTAATAAGGGCACCAGGATTGAACGCAGTATTCCAGAAGACGGCGGACTAAGGAATTGTAAAGAGTTAGGATAACTTCTTTGGATTTATGCTCAAATGATCTGCCTATAAAGCCAATTATTTTGTTTGCCTTCTTAACAACTTCTGAACATTGTTGACTCGGTTTTAGGTTACTCGATATTGTTACTCCCAGATCGGTTTCTCTGCCTACAGCCTTAAGCTCAGTGCCATTCATCGAATAGTTTGCTTTCTCATTTTGGTATCCGATATGTAGTACTTTACATTAATTTTATGCGCATTGAAACTAATTTGCCAAATTTGCGCCCAACGTGACAACTTATCTAGATTGTGTTGTATATCGTTAACTTTTTCTTTTGAGAGTACGCTATTTGCAATTTTTGTAACGTCAGCAAACTTTGAGATTGTACAGGTGAGACCCTCATCTATGTTGTTGATGTAATATTATTTTTATTAATCTCACCACCACACCCCCAATGAAATAAATTAAAGTATATATGATCCACCGGGATTCGAACCCGGGTTATCACACACATATTTTTGCCACCTTAACCATTACACCACAAGGACGGTTAAAGGTTTATGCACACGCCTACGACTTATTATCCATTCTCGAATACTGGATATTAATCTAATCATGTTCATACTCCCAACCGCACTATGGTAGCCTACTGTTTAAGTGAGAGGAAAGAATATTACTAATAAATAATTACTAATTTCTAATAAATTAGAAAGATAATTGGACCTAGTACCGATCCCTGGGGTACCCCGCTACATACATTGGTCCATTTAGATGCCTTACCGTTTATTACTACGCTTTGCTTTCTGTCGCTGAGCCAATTTTCTATCCATTTCAACAAACCATCTTATATTCCATGCGCTTTTAGTTTTAGCAGTAAACGTTTGTGGGGAACTTTATCAAAGGCCTTTTGAAAATCAAGGTATATAATATCTACAGCTTTACTCTCATCATAGAGGTTGAGGATATCGTGAAAGAAGTCTAAGAGATTTGTTAAGCGGGAGCGTTTTTTACGAAAGCCGTGTTGAGTATCTTTAAGTATGTTATTTTCCTCGAAGTGATTTACGAGTCTGTCTCTTATGACTGTTTCTAGCATTTTACAGACAACTGAGGGTAAGCTAATTGGACAATAGTTACTGGGTAGGGATTTGCTGCCTTTTTTGAATATCGGTGTTACATTTGCTAGCTTCCACTGATCAGGCATAGTTCCAGACTGCAAGGATTCATTGAATAGCAATGTCAGTGGTTTAGAGAGCTCATCTTTAGCTTCCTTTAGAACTCTAGGTGAGATTGTATCAGGTCCAGGCGTTTTATTTACCTTGAGTTTATCTAAACAATTCAATACTTCTCTCTCTGTAATGGTGATAATTATTGCTTAGAACATCTAAATTATCAATCTGAATCGGCGATGGTGTAGGGATATCACCGAGGTCTTCTGTTGTAAAAACTGATGCAAAGAAGGTATTGAAGGCATTACTCATTTGTACTTCGTCTTTGCTGTATTCTCCATTTTCATCGACTATCGGTCCAACAGTTGAAGTAACTACTTTTTTCTTTCTGATATAACTATAGCATTTTTTCGGGTTTGTTTTACTTTGATTAGCAACATGTAACTCCAGGGACTTTTTACTTTGCTTAATTAACGTTTTGGCTTTGCATCGTAGTTTTACAAATTTCACCCGTTCTTCGTCATTTTATGAGGATTTTAATCTATCATTAGCAAACTTTTTAGCAAGCAGACAGTCTGAAATATCTTTATTCCACCATTTGGGCTTATCATTATGGCCTGTACGCCGTATTTTCGATGGTATGCAATCGTGCACTGCCTTAAGGTAAGTGGTTGTGAAACACTCCCAAGAAGTATTTATTTCGTTATTGTTAGTCAGAAAGCTCCAGTCAGTTTCTTTAAACATTGGTTTAAGTTTATGAAAATTTGGGGTCTTGAAATTAGGGACTTTCTCAATGCTGCTATTTGATTTGTTACTATTAAACTTTAAATTGAAAGTTATCGTACGATGGTCGCTGTTACTAAATTCATCACCAACATATAAACTCTCTACCAAGTCTTCTTTTGTTGTGAGTACAAGGTCAAGCACATTATTACCACTGGTCGGGTGGGAGATTGTACAAATTGAAAAAGTTAACTTTCTTGCAAGTTAGCATAGAGGTCGTGTCCAGAGTGTGAAGTAAGAATATCGCCCCATTTAGTCACGGGTAAGTTGAAATCGCCAAGAATTACGGTATCTTGCATGTTAGTTATTTCTGCAATTTGTTCATAAACTTCACTGTCAGTTTCCACTGATTGAGCTGGGGGTCTGTATAATAAAGCTAGTTTTATTTTAGTTCCTCGGTTATTATTTAATAGTACGTAAGATATGTCTATATTCGCAATTTGAGGTTTTGACATTAAGACGGGATTAAGACTTTCCTTTATAAAAAACATAACTCCTCCATTTCTATTGATCCGACTTTTCTCAAACATTGTATAACCAGGAAGCGTATATTCGGCTAAAAAGTCTCTGTCTTCCGTATTTAACCAAGATTCTGTAATGCCGATTATATCATAATGTTCTGTAAACACGATTTCCTCTAGATCTGAAAATTTATTGCGT